>VZTF01003093.1:156612-256308 GCA_013397755.1 Cnemophilus loriae
TTTTTTTTGGGTTTTTTCTGGTTTTTTGATTTTTTTTTTTTTGTTTTGTTTGGCTATTTTTTGTATAGAGAATGATTCTGCAACAGCTTAAAACAGAGAAGATGTTCTTCAGTTCTTAGTGTATACACATTCCAATGTGTATATATATTATATAATATATAATAATATATATTTATTTGACTGATACAGTTAATCTTATACTCCAATATTTAATTTTTACTTGGAGTGGTATAGAGAAAATCAGTTAAATAGAGAAACTATTACTCTTTCAGACAATGTATTTTCTCTGTTGCACAGGGATACCATGACTTAAGATGGGATTTTTTGGAAGATACTGTAGTTTAATCCCTCACCACTCATCAGAGATTCAGGAATTCGATATATGCAAGGGAGAATAATAATTTCTATACATCGTAACTGTGATGTTTCTCTTTTTTGACTTACAACACGTCACGTTGTTCGTCATATAATGCTATGAAAAAATAAAATATTCCTTATAGTAATTGTACATACTGCTGGATCTAAAGCTACTGGATTTGGGTTATGGGATAGCCCAATAGTATCAGTGGAACAATAAAATGAAAGAATTTTGCTTTTTTTGCTAGCATGGAATATAAAAAATGAAGTNTGTTTTTTTTTTGTTTTTTTTGGGGGGGGGGTTGTGGTTTTTTGATTTTTTTTTGGTGTTTTTTTCTGGTTTTTTGATTTTTTTTTGTTTTGTTTGGCTATTTTTTGTATAGAGAATGATTCTGCAACAGCTTAAAACAGGGAAGATGTTCTTCAATTCTTAGTATATACACATTCCAATGTGTATATATATATATTATATAATATATAATAATATATAGTTATTTGACTGATACAGTTTATCTTATACTCCAATATTTAATTTTTACTTGGAGTGGTATAGAGAAAATCAGTTAAATAGAGAAACTATTACTCTTTCAGACAATGTATTTTCTCTGTTGCACAGGGATACCATGACTTAAGATGGGATTTTTTGGAAGACACTAGTTTAATCCCTCACCACTCATCAGAGATTCAGGAATTCCATATATGCAAGGGAGAATAATAATTTCTGTACATCGTAACTGAGATGTTTCTCTTTTTTGACTTACAACACGTCACGTTGTTCGTTATATAATGCTATGAAAAAATAAAATATTCCTTATAGTAATTGTACATACTGCTGGATCTAAAGCTACTGGATTTGGGTTATGGGATAGCCCAATAGTATCAGTGGAACAATAAAATGAAAGAATTTTGCTTTTTTTGCTAGCATGGAATATAAAAAATAAAGTTAAGAGACAGAGGTGAAGCAGCTGTGTTATCTAGAACCTATGGCAAGCCAGCATTCTCTTGAGGCTTGAGTTCAAGCATTTCATCATTTGGCTGTTATACATCAATGGTGACACATAATTTTCCATGATAAACTATTTTTTAATATAAGCCATAATATCTCACTTGGGTTGTCAGATATAAGGTAATTTTATGATGCACCAATATCTCTCCTTTTTTATAAATGTCCAGATTGATCTGTATTTCCACAGTAGACAAAATTGGAAAGTTCTCAGATCAAAAAACAATTAGAGTTTCAGCAAAGTTTACTTTTCTATTTGAAGTGGAGCTGACAATGACAAGTTTTGTCACATCACTGTAGAATTGTGCTATACAGTGAGATTCCCTTAGGTGATCACAGAATCATAGAATGGTTTGTATTGGAAGGGATCTTAAAGACGAAGTAAAGCTGGTTTTACTTTTCAGGGCATTAATTATGGATAATGACATTATACATAACTGGTTCTCTCTGCAATTGCAGTTTGTTCTAGAGATCTTCTTTAGCTCAGACTAAATTCATGTGCAAGGGGTGTACTTCGTGTTGTCTCAACAGTTATTGTTTGACCTCAGAGGTGATTGCCCATCAGGGCCTGGGAATTGGTTTAGATTTCTTTTAGTCTTCTGCACACAAAATGTAGGAAGAAAAATGAGGGTCCAAAACCTGCAGGTGAATTTCTTATGAGTAGTACTGAAATAAGCAGTAAGTGTGGCCAAATACTGAAAAAAAGACATCTTGACATCTAAGGGGTGTGAATTTTGAACAGCGAAGGAGAAACAAGAAGGAAGAAGGAAGTGTATCCAGCCTCCTCCTTCACAGCAGCTTTACATGGATGCTCTGTACTGCACCCTGTAAGTACGGGGTGTGACTGCAAAGCAAATCATTTTAAAAGACATGATTGATTTTATTATGAGTTGGTAGAGTTTTCCTCGGTTAACTTCATATTTGGACCATAGTTTTCCATGTCTTTAAAGGCTTGTGGAAACATTAGGAGCTGACTAGAAGACAAAGCATAGGAAATTCTCCTTTCTCCTTCCTCTCAGTCACCTACAAGGCTGTGTGAGTAGTGCCTAGGTTGACGTCCTTATGCTCCACTGCAGGGGTGGAAAACAGAAAATTACCTGTGATCCTTCCTGGCATGCTTCTGTAGCAAATGTGTATTTGTCATCTATTATAAATTTCATATTTGTTTTTGAGTGATGGAAAGTGTTATGGAGATGGAACAGGTTCCCTGTAGCCTCTGAGTACTAAAAATCAATGTCATGCCTGTGATTTGGAGCACTGAGCTTAGTGTCTCAGGTCCTTCTTTCATGTTCCCTTGCTTTAGATTAATGGACATAATAACAAACAGAAGGGGTAAACCTAGATATACATAGGTATGCATAGCTCGGATACAAATCTGCTACAGAAACTGTTGGCTTATAATGTTCCTGTATAAAGAGAAGAAAGACTTGGGATGTACATTTCTGAGTGCTTATCTTTAAATAATATTGCTGAGACTTTTGAAATGTTACATTAAACCTATGATGTGCTACTTGGTCATATTTTAGTCGCTGAAGATCTCCTTAGATCACAATTAGTACGTAAGCTGGAAAAGAATGGGCTCAGAATCATCTGCACTGTCACAGATTTTCCTCACAATTCCAGCTGATGCCAATATCTGAAAAAAAGCTACCTACTTGCTTCTGACCCACTGGGGCAATTTGGGACGATAACGTGGTTCGTGTATGTGCATTATTCAGATACATACATTTGACATATCTATAAACTCTGCATATCTGTATATGGGAACTCATATTTGTAGATGTGGCAAAGGTGGTGGTTAAAATGCAGTCCAGATTCAAACCTGTTATAAGAACATATCACGTCTAAGCATTTCAGTTCTAAAATTCTTCTGCAGAGTCTAAAAGAATATTAGGATTTTGAAAACTTTAGAGGATGTTCTGAGATAGGATAAGAAGAACAAGTGACACTTACTTACTTACTCGTAGCTTTTCAAAGATACTGGCCTAATAGTTTGAAGACGCAGGTTCCTTGTGGAAATGGAGACTATATGCTTTGTTTATGAAGAAATTATGAGACCATATTTATTAGAGTCCAATTATCTATACAACAATAGTATTCTGAATGCAAGGTGCACCAGTCTTAAAAGGTGTTGAAATAACACATATACCCTCAGGTTAGCTAAAGAAACATAACGACTGTATAAAAAGAACTAGCCTTGAAAAACTGGCTTTTTAAGTCTCTGCAATGAAATTATGTTGCCTCTCTTTAACAGATGAAGGGAACTGACATGAATGTTAGAGCAGGTGCCTATCTTTAAGCAGCTTTCTGAGCTTATCTTTCAAGAGCTTAGACTGCAATTGATGGAAAATCTATAGCACTGTTGCCTGTTGAAGTACATTTCCTGATCGTGTTCCTACACCATAATCACAGGACCTTCTTATCTTAGTAAAAAGTCAGTTGTCTCCATATCTGCAATTACTTAACACAGCCTGACTAATCCTGAGGCATTTGGAGTCAAAAGTGAAGTGGTTATGAAGATTAACAAAGAAAACATTTGTGAAGTGTAATTCAGCAGTATGTGCCACTGCATCTGTAACACCTCTGGTATTTGAATAGCACCTTATATCAGAATTTTGGAGATTGTGTAAGAAACATCTGGGAAGATAAAGACGTGTTGTCCATTCAGTTTTTTGCGTCAAATATTTTCGTCAAGTCAGCGTGAAGAAAAAAATCTTTGAAACCTATCAGCCTATCAATCAAACCATGACTTTGAGGATCAGGAAAACATTGCCTTATCTGGACTCTGGCAGCAGCATATCTATGTTATTGTTTCTGATATTGTCTTAGAAGCCATGTAGAAGGATCAGGGACAGGGACTGCTCAATGAGCTTGTTTTTCACAGCAACACCTCTCATAAATTTGGAAAAAGGGAAATGATGTGAATTATCTCTAGTATAGTGTAAGTGGATTTATAAAAAACATTTTAAAACTTTGAGGAACACAGTACAACTAAAACAACAATGAATATATTTATTGTAATGAATACGCAATCAGCAGCTGTACTGGGACTTCAGGAGTACTGTTTGGAATGTTTTAAAACATTGGTAAAAATATATGTATCTTTCCGTACTAATCCTTTGTTCCAATATGCTGCTTTGAAGTGCTGGGGACTGTGGGAGAAGGCAACAATTGCGTATGACTGGCAAGAGAGTCTGCCATTGCCCAGAGGCATAGTGTGAAGAAAGACTACGTCTGAAAAACAACAACTAAGAACTCAATAGCAATAAGGATCAGCTCCCTAAAGCACTTTTTCTTACTTCCCTTCATATAAGTGATTGGGGTAGTGGGATGGCTTCCCTCTGGTAACTAGAGGTTGTCAAGACCCTGTGTCCTAGAAACTTCACAGCTCTTAAAGCGGTGAAGCTGGAATACAAACAAAGGCTCTCACCTACACTTATGCACACTAAACCACAATGGGGACACAGAACACCTGAAGCCCAGATTGGATGTCCCTGCTTTTAATTTCCTACCATAATTTTATTCAGTTCATACTTTGAGGTATTAAGCAATTAATCACATTTTAATTCCTCGAGGTGAACATCCATAAAATAATGTGCTGTTACTGAACACACGGGAAACACCCAGAAAAAGTAACCTCCCTATCTGATCCATTAAAATGCGACGATGGAATCCAGATCCTCTTCATCCTGTCTCACCTTGGGATTGCCACCTTTACTTGCAATACCTTTCCTTACTGTCTTCATACTTCTATGCAATGGTAGGGTAAAAATCCTATAGATAAAAGCCTCCAACCATTTGCGATATTGATCATATGCGAAACTGAGGAGAAAAAGCACTCCTGTTGTCACATGGTTAAAGATGGATAAGTTAGTACAGGGTGGATTCTTCATCCAAAGAAAAGCGTAGCTGGGGGATGTGTTAGCTTAGTGTGGGAGAGGAATCTGGGAGCACTTCTAAACTCCAGATTTGGAAGGTGTTTCAACTACAGTAAACTACAAAAAAGTGCCTGAAGTGCTCCAGCATGTGCTTTTCCTTGTCCTCTGGCAAAACGCTTATCTCGTCCTTCAAGTGGATGTCTTTTGTCCATGACTTGCTCTGCCCCTGGCAGTGATAGTGCTGCATGAGGAGGAATAGTGAGGAGCTGCATTCGAATACTGCAGGATCTAAAGTCCCTGCTGTCTGGGCCATTTTCCTCATGATAATGTATAACTCTGCTTGTAATTTCCAAGCCCATTCTAGATT
Organism: Cnemophilus loriae; assembly: GCA_013397755.1. Classification (NCBI taxonomy): domain Eukaryota; kingdom Metazoa; phylum Chordata; class Aves; order Passeriformes; family Corvidae; genus Cnemophilus; species Cnemophilus loriae. Next base: position 162,218 of record VZTF01003093.1, read on the forward strand.
TTATGTACCATTCCCATATACACCTTTTCATAAAAAGAATTTCTCACTGTACAGGACCAACTTATTTTAGATTGAACAATTTGACTAGTTCTCTGCAGCTGTTACAGGCCACTCAGAGCATGACTTTTAAGAAGAGCAATGACAGGATGATTCTTATGGCAGCAGTTTTACGTGATTCCACTCCCTTGTCTGCTGCTTTGAGTTTGTGCTTTCTCCACTTGGCTGCATGTGCGTATGACTTTGAGTACACATAGAGTGCTACTTCAGCGAGATTTGTGACGTTTTTAAATATATGAAATGTTTGTATGTATATATTTTGTGCCAAAATCCTCCTTAATTCTCTGTAATGGTCTTAACAGGATGGCAGGAAAGTGATTCCAGCTGTCAAGTCAAGAGGACATTTCAGCATTTGATAAGCTCTGTGTACATGCGTAAGTGCTGGCATTAACAGGAATGAAAGCAAGTGCTTTCATGGAATAGAAACATGCAAGCAAGTGGCACCAGTGTGACTGGTGCTACATGTGGTTATTTTGCTACATGTGGCCAATTTCATGTGCTTTGCTGGTGCTACAGAAGAAAATGCTGCCCCACTGATGTATGTGAAAATGTAGACATGTTGGGGGCTGGGCTTTAACTGATTCAGATGAGTTACTTGAAAAGATGTTTTTCATCTTCAAATTCTACATTGTTCTTTTTTTTTTTTTTTNTGCAAGTGTTTAAATTCTGTTCCTGTGTATTTCTTGGTCATATGTGCTTTTAAATATCTCTCTGAGCTATGAACTAATTTTGATAATAACATTTATTTCCCTGTACCTTTAGTTTACTTTCACAGTTCTTATGAAAAATCTTTTCTTGGTAATAAGATTTTTTCATAGCAAAGACATTGAATATCTGTACTTTAAACATTTTTATCGATGTGATTTTATCTAAGAGATTTTAGAATGTTTATCATGAAGGAGAGCTTTGAGGAAAAATTAGCATTTTGTTTTATTTTTATCATTTCTCCTGGTTTGAACTTGAACTGTTTTGAGGAATTTTGCTTAAAAGTATCTAGAGCTTAATACATAGGACACACTTGTCTCACTCTGTTACTGTAGAGTTTCCTAAATGGAGAGATGGAGACAACAGAGGCTGGTGACTTAGTTCATTGTAAAGAGGAAGCTTAATGGTGTAAGCTACTTTTTAGTCTTTATCTCATTAGCTGTGGTCCACCAAGATTCTGGAGTGTTGTTCTAAGCTAAATGCAAAACAGTAGCATTTTCCTTTTTTACAGACCAAGAACAAGGGCTTGAGCTGCAGGCTGTCATCTGTCTGGGATCAGCAGCAGCAAAGATTGCCGTTGTAACTGTGTTTTGGTTAGAGCTTGTAGAAACTATTTGGGCTCGGTTTGATTTACTGCTTTTTCCGTATTTCTCGGTGTAAATGTTCTTTAAGATGAATGAAAAGGCCCTTAGAGACGCCTTCTCTGCAAGAGGCATTGCTGCTGAGTTCACTGCTAGCTGAAGGTATGTACAGCTGCGCTAAGCTAATGGTTCCTTGCTGCTGAAAGGGATAACCCTCCTCCCTCCCACTGACAACTCATTGACAGCTCTTCTCTGAACCAGTTCAGTTTCCTGTCTCAGTAGGACAGGGTTTTCTTTTCCTTAGGGAAAATGAGTTTGCTGCTTCTTTAGTTAATGGAATTAACTTGGCAATAGGCAGTATGTTCAATGTGTGAACATCCATTCAATGCCTGGAATGTCATGAGGGGCAGCAGCACATGATCCAGGGAAGGACAGGTGTCAGGTAGTGCGTAAAACTGTGACATGGAAAGCTGTCTGGGAAGCCAGTGGTTTACAGCAGGAGCATACTGAGTCCTGAACAGGCTTACCAAATGTAGTACAGAGCTAACTAAAAGCTCTTCTTTCCTTTCTCAGCCTCCTGTGTAGTGGTAGAGCATAAGAGAATCAATTGTATGAAGTTATTTTCCTCGGGGCTGATTCAGAAAAACCCATCACCTTTAATTTCCTCTCTTTCACAGGAGGGTCCACTCTTGCGTTTTACACTCTCTTTCTCATAAAAACCTGCCACTTTTAATCTCTCCTGTGGATTAGAGCTTTGGCCATAGGGGTGTGATAAGGGTTGCAGTTTGCATATCTCTTGGGTCACAGAAACAGCAGTATTTGGGCTTTTTTAAAACTGGAGTTCTGTGTTTTCCTTTCCTGTTTTCCAATGTACATTATTGGGCTTTATTAGTGTGTCTTCTGTTCACACAGTGGGTATTACAAAATTTAACCTGAATCGCTGAAAGTGCCTTTAGAAATTACTTTTCTTATTGCATCATATACTGCCTTTTAAAGGAGAATTCTCTGACCTAGGGACTGGCTCTTGGCAAAGAAACAACATTGTCTTATTTTCCTTCTCTGCTTTCCTTACTTGTAGATATTTGAGAGAAATCAGGACTTTGAAAGAGTTAGATAAATTTGAACTCTCTATGTCAGTCATTTTGTGTCTTCTTGGCTTTATTGTGCTTCACTGAACAAGTAAAGAATGTAAAATCAAAACAAGAAATCTAGTATTATCTGTATATCCTATTACATTTTTCATCGTCGCAAAAGCTGTCACGACTAGTGAGAGTTGATAGGAGGTTACACTGCTGCCTGTGTTTTCTCATCTTTGTTGTTAGTATCTGCCTTCCAGTGGTACACAAACATCCTGATTGAAATTGCACAACAGATAATTTGCCAAAGTAAAAAACTTTCAAATTGGAATCCTTTATTTTCCTTAGAATCAGAAAGACATAGAGCCATTCTTATTATCAACCACTCATTACATAGAAAAGGATCCAATTAACGGAGTTGTCTATTGACCATTTTATTGTGCACAGTACTCATATCCCCTCTAAAGCTAACCAGTGATGTCTGCCTTTATACCACAAAACATCAGAGAAATAATGCCATTAAGCCAGTATTTGTATAATTGTGAACCATATGATTTAGAAACAGAAAAGCTGTTCGGACTACACCTAGATCTTGCCAAGACTGAATTTTCCAATTGGATTTTTTTTTTAGGGAACATACTATGAACTGCTGAAATTTATACTGTGCTACTGTAAAGCACATATTGTGTGCTTTATACGTATTTTCTTCTATAATCAAGCTACTTTTAATTACCTGTGATCTAGGAAATTTGCTTGATTCTCTAACTTATGTTCCTGTAATTGTGAGCAAGTGATTTTCTCTTTGATCATTACACCTTAAAAACAAGCACTTATCTTAATGTTGTCTCTTAATTAGAATCTTTTTTTCTGATTTTGTTTTTTTTTGTCTCTGGTTCAGAGTCTTTACATAATGCATGGTAACAAATATATAGGGGCTCTTCTCACTGCTGGAATATTAACCAGCCAATCTGGGCCTTCCTGGCTGGTGTGCCCCTGATGAGGAATGGGAACATGAGCTTTTTGTAATGCGACTAGGACTTCTGTTTCAAGAAGTAGTGTTAAACACAATTGCAGCAGGTTGTCAGCAGGTTTTCTGGGTGGTAGAGGGAGGAAAAGTAACAGGTTAACAGCAGGAGATCTTCCTCTCTCAGTAATAACATATTACTCTTTTCTTACCTGGTTTGATTGTGTTGAACTTCTTGGCAGTATTTATTGCTAACCATTAAAAGGCATTTCCTTCCTCTGATTTCCTCATTATGTCAGTTCCTACATGTGTATAAATTACTGTCAATGCTATTTCTCCCCAGCATTTCTTCTTCTTTCACCGTACAAATAATTTTGCATTGACATTCATTTCCCACTGACATTTCACTTGACTCCTCAATATATTTCCAACATTCTAACTTTTCCAGTTTCCTTCTTATTAATATTTCTCATCTCTTTTATGTTAACATCAGTGTTCTATCTATCAGGAACTAAATGCATGCAGTTAAGGTGGTCATTTCACACCCACCACAACTGGTTGATTTAGTTCTGCTTAGAAATAGAAATTCACTTGATTCTGATTTCATAAGTTTATGTGTCCTGACTGCAGTTTGTCAGTTTCTGAGGCTTAGATGTCAACCAGGTTAAAATGCATTTTTTTTTCCTTCAAACAAAATTAACATTAATGCTTTTGTCTTTTTTTTTTTAATGCATTCTCTTACCCCTTGTCCATTCCTTTCCAGGAAAAGAATGTAATTTGTAGCCTTCTGATGTAATTTGCTTTTATATGCCTAGGAGTTTTTTGTATCTGAATAAAAAGTAGTAATATCAGGTTTAGGATGCTCTGCAGTTTAAGCAATATTGTGAGAATGGGTCAGAACAGTTTGCTGTGCCATTCTGCTTTTCTCGTGCAGCTGGAAAATATCCTCTTGGCATGTGAAAGCCCCTAGGAGTATCTCAGCAGGCGGGCAACTGGAGTGGCTCAACTTTGCAGGCATCCTGGGGGCTGCTTAGCACATCAGAGTCGAATGTTGCCTCTGACAGAGGGCGGCAACAGTAGTGCCACACACTAGAATCTCTGGTTTTTTCACAGTCCTGTGTTCCTATGTCTCAATGCTGGTAAAGCTTCTTTTGCTGATAGTTTGATGGCACTTTGAGGGCTGAGAGCTGTGATAGTTTTAGTAGTTGTAAATCTGGTTAATTTCATTAACGCATGAAGGCAAGAATGGATATGGATGAAGGTCTAATGATGAACTATACAGGCAATAGTTCAATTTATATGCTAAACTAAGTTAAGTTAAATTGGATTTATTATTCCCCTCTATGTTATGCTTGTCATGGAAATAAAACCACAATTTTCTTGATGCCTCTAGTTATCTTACAAATAAGACATTAGAGCTAAAACAGAAGGAAGAAGGGGAAAATGGAAAATATTGTTTATAAATATATGAACAGCTGTTTTGAAAGCAGAAAATGCTGCAGCTTTACACCATTAGTTCTATATTCTCTTGCAGAGTGAATTCTGGACAATTGCCTTATCCTAACCTACCCAGTCATCAGTATGATTCTGCTGCTGATGAGTTTATAGCTCAGTTTATTGGTAATGGAGACTGTTTTGGCAGGATAACATATCTCAGGCAGGACAGATTTGATAACATTTGAAATGCTAGATTTAATCAAGGTAACATCAGCTGTTTACAAACTAAGGTTTAAAGGAAATAGGAGAATTCTTTTGCTTCACTTTCAGACAGATATTACATGGTGAATGATGTGTATAAGCTGAATAGTCCATTCAGATATTTTGGTAAATTCACTTGGACTTGCTAGGAAAAGGCATCAGAATCCACAGAGAGGAGAATTTATTATGGGTATTATTTGCAGTGTATCGGTTGTCCAGTTCTATTAGTTTTTACTTTCATTTTGCTACTGATGAACCTTTCAATCCTTTGCATGGTGAAGAGGGCTGATGTACTCCATTACAACAGAAAAATGTGACTGACTTTCATCTACAGATTGTCTTCAGATCTCGCTAAAGTTCATGGGAATGAGAAATAAATTAGTAATATGAGACCTGGAGACAATAGAAGTTATTCTTCACTATGGTAGGAACTAGAATTTAAAAAATGGCCTAAAATGCTAACGTATTAAACGTTACCCACACTGAAGGTATTGTTTCCCGAAAGGCAAAGGAAGGACAAAATCTAAAGTGAGGGAGCTGGGCCTGTTCAGCCTTGCGAAGAGACAGCTGAGGAGGGACCTCATCGATGTATACAAATATCTGAAGGGAGATGGAGTCAGGCTCTTCTTGGTGGTGCCAAGCAATAGGACAATGGGAAGAAACTGATGCACAGAAATTTCCACTTGAATATGAGGAAGAACTTCTTTACTGTGTGGGTGATAATGCACTGGAACAGATTTTTCAGAGATGTTGTGGAGTCTCCCTTACTGGAGATATCTAAGAACCATCTGGATGCAATCCTGTGCTCTAGGATGACCCTGCTTGAGCAGGGAAGTTAGAATAGATGACCAGCTGTGGTCCCTTCCAACCTTATCTGTTCTGTGATTCTATGAACCCAGATTCACAAACAGCACTGTGGTATTTGAAAGGCTAAGAAAAACAATTTAAAAATCCTGAATGCTGGGCTAAAAGAAAAATGAAAAGTGCAAGAGTATGTCTAAACCTCCCTTCTCTCCAGATGTCATGAACTTATCTGCTTTGAGCTTTGGAGACTAAAAGTCATCCTAAGACAGACACACTTTGGCATTAGTTTTGAAAGAACGGATTGTCCTGGGGTGACGACACGGATCAGATCTTCCTTCTTTCCATCAAGACAGACTTCGGCAATACAACCATTCTGCCAAGTGAAGTGTCATATCCAGTGATCTGTAGAAAGTGCAGAAAGGAGGAGAGTAGGAAAGATTGTGTAGTCCAGCAATTAGGACCCTTAATTTGTGAGGAGTGAGGGTGGGAAATCTTGTCTACCAGTTCTGCTTTCACAATCATTTATGGAGACTGTTCTGTAAGCATGAATCAGAATCTGGGTTTATTCATCCCGTGTTGATGTCCCAGTTGGCGTCCCAACTAGGAGAACATGGGCTAAGTTTACTCATTCTACTTTTTTTCTACTAGGCCTATTCCTCTTCCTTTTTTCCTCTGTTTTTCTTTTTTTTTTTCCTCTTTGTGAGAGACTCAGTTCAAAATGGAAAGTGAATTCACCTAGCTTAAACTGATGGGCTGGTGGGTGGTGACTTTTTTCTAAGAGATGGAAGATGAGTAAGACATGAAACCAAACTTTACCATTCTGGGTAATTATTTGAATGACCAAAATATTATCTAGTATCTACAAAGCACTTAAAATAATTATAAAAATAAAGTATTTTCTGAGGTGCCTGTTTTTTTTGATCTGTGTAAGGGACATATTAGATCAGTCATCACATTCTACCCTGCCTGGCTCTCACTGCTGGCCATTTCTTGGCTTGTGGCCACCATTGCCCTGATCCTCTGGCAGCTCATTCCCACATCTCCCCAGTCGGGCCCTCCAAATGTGTCACCACAGGAGTTCAACTGCTGGAGCAACTGGTGGATGTCTGAGCAGAAATCCCACCTGCAAGGTTGCAGACCAGAAAGGAACAGTTGTGAGTGATGCAGAGAGAGTTGTGTTGGCTGAAGGGCATCTTTGAAACTGCCAAGTAGGGTTATTTCCTAGGTCTTTCATTGCTTAAGGAAACAAGGCTTTCTCTATGTTCTTTGAAAATAAGATATTTTTGGTAAAATCCTATTTGCATCATCAAGTTATCTTACTGGCTTTGGGAGGCTGGCTTCTATACTGAGTGTAGATCAGGCTTGGAGGTGAAAGGGCCTCAGTGAGATGTACAATGTGTTACTTAATGTTTTAATTGACAGCAGATTGTTTGCGATATAGGCATTTTTTATATGTTATGTTTGACACGTATAGTTATATAGTGATGACAGCAGAGTTTCCATGTCATGAAACCATAAGTGAGCTGGTGTCCTTCTGCTCACTCTGTTTCCAGAAAGACACTAGTGTATATATTTGAAAATGCACATCTGGCTTGCTGGGGTATGTGCTCTTCTGTGTGCAACATGTTTTTCTGTATATTGTCACCATGTTAGACATTGTGTCTTTTTTTTCTTCAGTTTGTCCAGTCACTTGCTCTACCTGCATCATTCAACTCAGTCTGGTTTCTCTAGAGCTTCTACAGAATTTTTGCTGATAGGATGACACTTAGGGATATTTAAGCACTTTACTGGATCTAGAGCCTGACTCTTTTACTAGGATGTACATTGGATTTACTATCTCTTAGTCTTTTTGCATAATAATACTACTGGAAACAACACTACTATGATTGTCAGAATTCTTCAAGAGTTCAAAAAGCTGTTAATTAGGTTTATTTTTAAAATCTTGTGCTTTTACCCATGAAAGAAAAAGCTATGAGTGAGCAAGATGTTTTAAGCTGATACAGTAATTGTTAGAACTTTTCTCTGGCCTTAATACTTCAAATAAAAGCATCTGAGCTGTAAAAAGTGAAAAATGACATGTAGGTCAACATGCAAGCAGCAAACACACATCTCAAAACAAGATTTTGTCAGTTCAATCAAGCTCAGACTGATGCAAAGAGTGAAATTTTCCAGCTTGAATGTCTCTTCTGCTACTGAAACACACGTATTCTAAATGGCAAAATGCATCTTTTTCTTATTCCTTTGACAGATAATTTCTCCATAGCTGCAGTGTTTCTGAGTGGGAATTTCAGTCCAGGTCAACATTCTTACATGCTGCCTGCTTGTTTTCTGTGGAAAAAAAAAAAAAGAAAAAAATTGCCTGCCTGCAAAATGATTTCTAGCATAGTACTGACATACGATTTAATGGATTAAATATTTTTTTTCTTTATTTCTCTCTTGGTCAAGTAAGCTAGCTTAAATCAGTAAGGAGTTTTTATGTCTTGCCAACATTTCCTTTGCTGGGGCAATATAAAACAGCATTTGACATAGGGTTGTTTTTTTGTAATTGGTTCAACCACTTTTTCTCTAGTTCAACATCCTTTTTCAATGAATAATTTATCTGTTGTATCTCCCTCTGGGTTGAAAATTGTACTTGATTTGTTTTTGTTGATACATTTGGAACCAAAATACATAATCTGCTTTTAATGGCACCTGGTAGAATTTATATAATCTGGAAAATCTTTTTATCTTTTTATGCCCAAAATGTAAGTGGAACAGGTATTTCTTACTTCTATGCAAGTCAGATAAATGACTTCTAGCTTTTGGTAAACAGGAAAAATAAGGATATATCAGTGAGGTTGCCCAGGATAAAAAGAGAAAGTCCAAACAGTATATTATCACAAATCTACATCCAGAAACAAAGAAATTTCCAGACCCTACAGATGAAAAACCTGAGAGGATTGAGAAGATGCTCTTCAGCCACCTCCTTGCCTGGACACTTTTTGTTATTATCTGTCATTGCTTATTTGCTTTCTGTAGAGCCTGTCAGGTTCTAACATCCCCGTTGCAGTGGGGTCACACATCAGAAGACTTTAACCATCACTTGCTGAATATTTTTTAGTTTAACAACTGCCTCTCTCTTTGTTTAAATTTTGATTTTGCCAACCAGCTACCCAAACTCAACCTTGCTGATGTAGCAAGTAAAACACCAATAGTAACTAATCAGTCTGAGTCACTCTTCTGTTCTGACGGCACTCACAGCTAATAAACAGAAACCTTTTACCTGGGAGCACCAATTTCTTTGGCAGAGGTGAGAGGGCTCAGCTGCAGAAGCTCATAAAAGTATTTTGTTGGCATGGAGTACCCAAGAGATTTACTCTTCATTGCTGAATTTCAGAGACAGAGAAGCACTAGGTCAGTAATACACTGTTCTTATGCAATGTCATCTCCTTGCTCTATGTCATCCTTTGCAGTGCCATCTTTTTGCCGTATTTCCCTTGTTTATACACCAAACCCTCATGTTTAGCCTCTTAGCTACAGCCTTATCCAGAGGACTGGTTTTCTGTTGGGTATGTGGCATTATTCTCAATCTGATTTCATCATCTACCACTCCATTGTATTACATCTGTACTGTAGATCTCTACAAGTGGACTCTATACCTGTAACACATTGTTCATTTCACAGTGCCTAGCTTTGTACTTTGGGAGTCCTGAAGTACATGTTTTTCCACTAAGCCCATCATATGGAGTACCTAGGCTGGCCAGTTTGAGCATCACCACCTATAGTGTTCTCAGCATTATTAGCTTTATAGTGAGCTTTGGCACCATTTGCAGAATTTATCTACTGTTGTCTTTTCATATTTTATTTAGAAAAACAGTGAGTACAATTGGGTTTTAACGTAAGTTTTAATTAAATAGTCTTATCTGGGTTTTGTTTTTTGGTTTGTTAGCTTAATAGGACCAGTGAGTTGTTTAGCATACAGGATGAATGGTGCTCACCATTCATGACCAGCTATTTAATTTTTCACTTTTATCTTCTTCATTCAGTATTTCGCCTTATATTTTATTTATTTCAAATTATAAGAACATGCACTGAAGGTGGAATTATTAATTTCCTCATGGACTTTGCTTCAGTACTCAGTATAGTGTATCATACTTTCCTCAGTGCTTCTGAGGCCTGTATTTGAATACATTTCCAACAAACTCCTCTGAGGTACAATGTTATGAATATTCCTATTGTACTGAGAAGAAACTGAGATACATAGAAGCTTAGACTTCATTTTCACAAGATGCTAAGCTGATGCTTTTCTTGTTTTTTTAAACTTGTTAAACCCTTTTGTGAATAATTTCAGTTTGTTATGTGGAAAACTGTTTTTATTTCTTTCTCCCTGGGTAAACTTCCTGCTATGTTGGAGTGTTGTACAGACTTGTGGAGTCTTTTCAGGAGGAGAAGTGATTGATGGGATCGGACTTCTCTACTTGTCAAGAGAAGTGGGTAGTTAGATTGGTTAGATTTGTCTACCTGTATCTCTTCCAATCTCATCCCAAGTTTACATACAGCTTAGAAGGAGCTGCATTTATAGCCATCACCGAGCTTAAAGGCCAGTTGTTTCCATAAGCTGTTGCTATATTTTCCAACAGTAAATTGTTTGTACAGGTGTACGGTACTGTTTAAACATCTTGGTACATCCTCATGTAGTCTGAGTGCTGTTACGAATCTGTCTGCATTGTTGTGTTTTGAATTAGTTTTTTTTGAACTGTCGCATTTCAAACTTTCGAATGGTGCTTTTGAATTGGTGGTTCTTTCTTCATGAGATTCTGCTGCATCTGAGGGTAGCGAGATGAACCAGCAGCAGTACTAAGTTCTAAGGAGCAAATGGACTCTTCATTATCAACCAGAACATATATTACAGTTAAGAAAGACTAATTCTTAGCATTTTGAATCTTGCCTAGCTACCAGGTAAGAGATCTGTTTACAACTGCCTCATCCAAAAGTTTCAAGCACAGAAGTTTTTAACACAGATCAGGTAATGATCATTGTGGGTCCCTTCCAACTCAGGATATTCTGTGAACCCCTGTGAGAAACACAGAAGAGTTTCCAGTATATCTAGACTATACATTTAGTCATAAATTTTTTTCAACCGGCTGATATTGATGATGAAGGGGGGAAGCTGAGTCTCCTGTGACAGCAAGGTTGCTTTGAGGACTACAGTTTACTTCTGTTCCCATCAGGTGGGAGAATTAGTTCGGGTGTCCCTTGCATGAGACTGAGCACAGTAACACAGCTAATAACATTGCCAAAGCTCTCTAAGGAGCCGTGCTGTGCTGTTGAAAGTCACCAACCAGAACTGTCTGATCGTCTGTCTTACAAATCACAGGAACTCTTCACAGTGAGTTCACAAAATCAATCGAAAGTGTGCTCTACCTGTGGATGACTTTCTAGAGATAGGTCAGCTGTGAAGAGTGCACTGTTAATTATCCGTGGTGAAAAGTGAAATCAGCCTAAGTGATTTGATTAGCACCACCCAGGATCTTTTTGGGAGATGCTAGAATGGGATCTACTTTTCCAGAGGGCACAAAGTTACAGGAACTGTATGTAAATTCTTCCAGTTTCTCTTTATTCACTTTTGCTTTCTAATTCTTACAAAGGAACAGGAGCTCTAAAAATGGAAGATTTTTTTGTGATCTTTACTTATTCTTGCAATGTACTTATCTTATGCTCTGAGAGAGGGCCCTTCAAAGAAAAATAGCCTGCAATCATAACAAAAGCTGTATTTGTTATTGTCCCTATCCTGCTGAGGTAGGTAGATGTTATCTTGAGTGCTTGGTTTATTGCATCTCATTTTATACAGTGTAAAAGTACAGTTTCTAAGGGAGTTGCCAGCCAACCAGAAAAATCGCTTTATAAAAGATCCTGGACAAGCCAATGGATTTCTATACACTGAAAGTCTGGTTATTTATTTCCTATATGAATAAAACTTAATGAAAGTGAAAATGTTTTAGATAATATCTATATTTTTTAAATGATTTTAAGGTATAGCTTTATATATAAAAAATACTTACACTGCTTTAAAAAACCCGGTGATAGCTGCTCTCAGATGGGAAAGTGCAAGTTTTTAGCTTTGTGCAAATGGTATGTAAAATTTTTGGCAGCTTCTGTTTCTTTAGTGTTCGAGAACCAAATATGAGGTTTCTAAAACATGTAGCAGGAAAATATGTTTAATCCATGGGGCAAAAATTGCATAAACGTGGCTGCTTTCCCAAATCCTTCCTTTTCCTGCTGTATGCTTTCTTTTTAGCATGAGCTTCCCAGCACAGTGTTTGGAAATACCAAGTTTCCTCTATTGTGCTCGACCCAGGAAGACATGACTAAGAAATTACCTATCCTCTATTAAGTGAAATTTGACTAACTAATGAAGGGAAATGAAGCAGAGATAGTAAGTCCCTATAGCCCTACATCCTCCCTTATCATGAAGGATCCTTTTAACCAGTGTTGTCTGTAATGCTTTTAGCTGGTGGATATCTCAAGAGAAAATTTTGTAGTAGTCATATGCAACCGAGTTTTAAGAGAATAACATTGCACAGAATAAGATCAATATAGGTTATTCATTGTTAAAGTAATAAGAATGAGCTGGAAATACTTATTTGGTACCCACTGGAAGCAGAAGCATTGACTGTTAGCTTGTGAATAACCTTTTCATTTTCTCTTAAGCTCCCCTGCTTGTGTTTATCCTGAGTTATCACTTGTCACGCTCTATGGCCACGGGGGCAGTCAGGGAACTCCCTGCTGAGGGCCATTGTGCAGGCACAGAATGCTTCTTGTGCTTGTGTCTTGGACTGCCAGGCTTGGTAGCACATTGGGATCCTTCCCTAATGCGAGATGGGAAAAAAGCCTCAAACGTTTTACCAAGGGTTGTTGAGTTTTGGTAGGAACAGATCTTCCCAAGGGAGGAGCTGCCACTGAATTTACGGTTAGAGACTTAGCTGCATTAGCTACTGTAAAACTTTCTGTTGAGGTTATCGCCAGCTAAAAGTCATCAGAGCTGACACTGACTAAAAGGGTATGTGTTGGCTGGAGAGGATAATTGGATTTTGTTTATTTATTTATTGTGTGTTTATTTGTATACACCAAATGTACCCCCCTCCTCCCTGGGGTTATCACCTCTTCCCCCCCTTCTGTGATATATCCTTATATTTTTATCTGGAATATGCCAAAGTCTTCCAGGAGTATATTACTAATGCAACTCCTATCTTTCATGTGTTGTTTACTCTTTTCTTATCTTCTTCATGTAAGGAGAGGTTTTTTTTGTAGTGGGTTTCATTTTGATACAAGTCCTTTAGAAAACAAATATCCTGCTTCGTCTTTCAGGTAGGATACATCAAAGAAGACACTTTGCATTTAAAAAACAGTGAAGTTTGCAAAAGTTCTTAGTTCTTTTCAGATTTAATGCCAGAGAACTTTAAACTTGCCCTGCAGAAAGCTCAAAAAAGCAAAACATATTTTGTGGTGGTAGAAAGTGCCTTTTCACATGGTGAGTGTAAATTTAAAAAAAGAAAAAAAAAAATCCTACTTTAAATTATCAGCTTTCCCTTCTGGCTATTGATGGTGTTTCATATCTCTATCTAGTTGTCATTAAGTACCCTACAGAGTACACTTTTCGGGAAGTTGGGAAGCCATGAAAGGTAGTCTGAAAAAATTGAAAAATTACCAGTGAAACATACAGGACCCTTGCTAGGAAGCTTTACAAGTACCTGACGGAGGCTTGGATCAATCCTTAAAAGAGTGATTTCTGTACAGATTCATGTTACGTAGATAGCTAAATCAAATCAGCTAATTTGATTTATGCAAAATGTTTTGTGGAGTTTGAGGCCTGTAAATTGACAGAATTGAGGGGAAAAAAGAAGGAGAATGGAGAATTGATATGCAGAAACCATTTGTTTTAGATTAAGAGTGTGGATTTTTTATCTTGTAAATAAATTTAGACCCAACTGTAAAATTGGCCTGTGGACTGGAATTTTTTTGGCTATAGTAAGTGTGAGGAGTCCACAAAAGACAAAATTAAACACATACTGAAGTCATGTGCATGCACAGAAAGGGAGGCTACATTTTAATTTAGAAAACACTAAGGAGTAGCTTGTGCACATTATCAGTATTGGGTAAAGAGGAAGAAAGCAAAACTGAAAATTATCTTTTGGTTGACCTAGCCATTAAAATGATGCATCTGTTGTTTTTCTGATAAAAACTGTAGTTTAGTGGGGTTGTGACAAAAAGGAAATGTATATTCCTGCATTTTATTGTATTGTTAGTGTTTTTTTTTAATTCCAAATTACTTGATCTACTATTTATATGTTTTATTCTAATAAGCAATTACATGGTTTTGTTGCTCTGATGAATAGAAGACTTGCTCTCTGTTAGAAGACTGTAGTGACTGCTGCTAATATTTATCCTCTCTAGTTTTCTCAGAGCTGTAAATACAGGGAATGATATCTGCTTAAGTCTTGAATTGGTAAATTAATCTCTTCTTCGTAACTTTCAGTGTCAGTGACCATATTTGTAGTTGAACTTTATTACTCTATTTACCATCTTCATTTCTTCTCTGGGTCTCTTTTCTTATGTCTTTGTGAGTCTCCTCCCTTACACTCTCCTCTCCCAAATTCAAGTGCTTGGCACAGATTCTTTGATTGGTGTAAAGTGTAAAGACTCAGTTATGAATTAGTAGTCAGAATTCAGAGTGTTCCTGTTTGCTCACCTAGGCACCATATGCAATGCAAAGTCTGCCAAGTGGACTAGATTAAATATGTAGGATTCCACTTGATTTTCCACTGTCAGTGGGCGTTCTCCATAGCTACCAGCCATACTTCTGGTTTTCAGTTCCAATTAAAAAGGACATGTCTTTTCTTTCTGCTTAGTTTGTAAGACAACTAAATATTAATGGAGAAGAAATTTTTCCTGAAAATTAATTTTTGCAGTTATTCCAAAAGAACACCACTAGCCTTCTGCATCAAACCTAATTTTGTTAGCAATTCGGAGTGGACCTGGAAAGTACTAATCAAACTCTCCTGTTCATAAGTCATTCAACAGATGTGCGTGGTGGAAGATAGCGATCTGAAAAAGCTCTTAACTCTACTTAACCTCATTTACTACACAGGATATGGGTTTTTCTTCTGCAGCATTTAGCAGAGCATGTGCTCAGAATTAAACATATGTTTAGGTTCCTAGTTCAGTGAAAATCGATTTCAGTATGTTTTTAAGTATAATGGGAGGTTTAATGAGAGGAAGAATATGGTCAGTTCAGTCATATAACCGGATTATAGCTCAGTATTGTCAGTGGTCTTTACAGGTTCAGAAAGGTGTCTTTCACGGAGCTATGAACTACCAGCTTGTGCTTTCTATCTCTTTCCTACTTTCTTTTAAACTAATGATCTGTGTTGCAGCATTAGTGGTATTGTTAGTAAAGTAATAGTATAATACAGAGAAATCTTGTCTTTTCAGGAGCTGCATAGATTCTGGGGGGTAATAGGGGAGGGTTGATGTTTTTTTATTTCTTCTAGCTATTTCTGAGGATTGGATGCTGGTCTGCTCTCCTGTGGAAACCTCTAGAAGAATGTCCCCTAAGGTATAATTCAGCTAAATACCTAGATATTAATTAAGGATTGATATATAAACTCCAGGTAAGTATTCTCAGTAATACTGCTTTTTGGAATTTCCTTCTTTGTTTCTATTTTTTCCCACATTCCCTCCAAATCTGTTTTTCCCAATTCCATATTTTAGATTTGTATTTTCTTCTCTATTCACTTGAATTCAATTTAGGCTCGAGTTTCCCTATTCTTCCTTGTTTCCAAACTTATGTTTATTTCGGCTAGGGTTTTTATTTTTGTTTGTTGTTTTTTGTTGTTTTTGTGGTTTTTTTTTTCTGTGGTTTTTGTTTGTTTGTTTTTTTGGGTTTTTTTTAAATGAGAGTAAAGAATGCCAGAACATAATCAAAAGGGCATTTTCTTTGCCACCCCCTCCAACTATGTACGTGACTTTGACAAGCAGGAAAGAAAATCTACAGAATGTCCATGGCATGTAAAATGTACCATAGAATGAATCATTTTCAGCAGCCTTGATGAAGTGGGAGATGTTCTGATTCGAACTGGAACCATCCACCTACTTCTGTTCGTTTCATCGACGCTGCTCTGTTCTCTTCTCTGAACTCTGAGAGTTACTTATCCACCCACATGGTTAATCTACAGAAACCATTCTGAAAGGTTTGTTCCTTACCCTATAATCTTTTATGCTTTCTACCCATTTTGTGCCATCAGCTAATTGAGACTATTTTTTAAATTAAGTAATGTGTGTTAAACCATATCAATATAGCATTTGACTCAAAGCTGTAAAATTCTAAAAATTCATATTTAAGTAAATAAATAGATATATTACAACAGGCATTTTATAAATAAAATATGGATTGTATATAGTTTGCTGTGAGAGATTGTAATTAGGTTTTTAATTGCACATTTAATATTTCAATTATTTGAAAAACTGCTTTCTTACTATATTTTTATTATAAAAATGGTTTAATTAATTTTAGAAACAAATAGTTAAAAGTCTTTAATCTTATTTTCTCTAGGGTATTTCTTTCCATTTTGTAAAGGCAATGAAATGAAGTGTTATTAACAATTTCAGAGCAGAAGAATATTAGAAGTGCTTTTGAGAAACAAAAGTGTGAAATCTCCAGCATGCGACATTTTGTATTTGCTTTTTGGTGGGTATCTCGTCTCATAATATTTTCCCTGCTCTCTCTTCATTTTTAAAGTGACCCTCCACCTAAAAAAATTGCAGCATATAAGATGTTCACACACTCTCACTTGAAGCAGATCTGGTAGCTGAAGTTTTCACAACTGCCAGCTGCTGGGAATTGCATGTGTTACCCATCTCCACTGCACTCTGCAGCCATACCTCTTCAGGAATTGTGCTTCTGTTCCTGCTTCCCATCTACATAATGCATCCATTCCCCAGGGCCAGTTCATTCCACCTGGAGTTGGTTCATCACAGCAGGCAGTCCGATGTAATATAAATCAAATTCCTTACCCCCCCAAAAAAACTAAGTAATGCAAGCCTGCCCTAATAGTAAGAGAATCAAATTATTCCTGAACTTCATGCTCTGATGGTTGTGTTGCTCCTATTCCTTATTTAGCAAATAGGGTGTTTCTGCATATAGCACATGGGCAGTTACTGATGAGCAGACAGTCCCCAGCAAAAGGTGTGATGGAGGTTATAAGCCTCTGGCATAATTTAGTGATTGATGATTTGCATATGTTTCTTGCAAAGGGCCCCTTTGACATTCCCTTTCCCAGATGCCTCGACTGATGGATGTATTTTACTGAGACGGATGCAGATTTGTTAAAGCACTCTTTTACTGTTTCAGCCCTTTCATGTGGTGCAAAAGGTTGAGAGAATAGATTATTATAAACTCTGCTTTCTAATTCACTGTTTTTTCAGAGAGAAAATGTACCTAGATGAGTTTGCCCCTGACATCTAAATAAGCAGTTTGACAACAAAAGTTGTGGACAGCTAAGCACATCTGAAAGATAAGTGCATAAATCATAAACCTGATCCTACAACTGCATTCAATCTGTCTTACATATGTGCCAGAGTCTTCCCGCTTCCTTTGCTCATGCTTTCATAATTCAGGGCTGTAATTCACCTGGGGGTCGCTGGTGCTCTGTCAAGGTTTAATTGTTCTAATTACTTAATTATCTGCTCTGGTGAAGTGGTAAAGCCCTGACATTTCACATTTTCCCTAGGAATATGCATCTGTGGGACATATCAGTCTCTGTATTTGGTAAATACAGGGAAAAATAATTCAGTTAATCCAGTCTTTCAGTAGCAAAGCCTACATCGTTACTGATTCCTTACACAGGACTACTGAGTCCTTTGTTTTCTCAGCCTGTAGACCTTTCTGAGAGGTTTCCTCTTTAAAACGAATATACTTAGTTATGAATTTGCTGGTGAGACAGGAAGGCTAAAAAGGATGTGTTGAGTGATATTTTTGCAGGATAATCCAATTAAATTTGAAGTCAGTTACAGTGGGTTCCTTTGAATTGCAAGGGAGAAACATGGCTTCATCAAGCAAGAAAGTTATCTTGGTTAAGATACTGATGTTCAGAGATCATAGTGGCAACTGCTGAGTGACACTTCAGGAAGAACTGTAATGGATGATGTGATTAAAAGTTTGAGTTTAAAAAGAAACTACAAAAAAGCATTTTTCTGCAATAAGTAGGCTTTTATTTCTGTGTTGTGGATTTTCCTTGCAGAAGCTTCAGTCAAGTTACAATTTTGTGCAGTAAATGTTTTTGTAGTAAAGAAAAATGGAAGAGTTGAGGATCCTAAATGCTACTTACTGTTAAGAATTATTTCTTAAATGTATCTTTTGTTTTTCTTTTACTTCTCTGAGAGTGTGAAAGAAAATGTTCAATGTTTGTGTAAATGTTTTTTCATAGCTGGGCAATGCCAGTTGATAAATGGAAGGTATTAAAGAAAAATGATTTATGAGGTAGCTATTCCTTCAGTTTTTGAGATAAAATTACTCTTGAAAAGCTAGAGAAGGCTTTGTGTTAGCTTTGACTGGAGAAATGAAAAGACAGGTAGAACACAGTACAATTCTACTAATAGCAGTTAAATAATGCCTGTACTCTTAGTGTAATGGGGCAAGTACTGCCAATTTTCTGTTTTCTTTCACTGGAGGAAAAGGAAGAGGATAATTTTATTTCATCAAGAGGATTTATTTGGATGAATGCATTAAGGGAATGGGGTGCAAAAAGCACTGTTTTTTAAGAAGGAGGATCATGTACAAGCTCTGTTCAGCTCCTTGGAGAATTTCAGTAGCTGTAACTACCAGGATTCATGGAACCAAGTCAATATACTCCTGAAGATCAATGTTTCTCTCTCCCTCCTCCTCTTTTTACCTCCATATGTAAAGAGGCAGCATGCCTGTTGTAATGATAATCGTAAACTTTTGCCTCATGTTAGTGCCCTGTGTCATTCAGAGAAAAGTAATTCTTGTGCTGATGATCACAGTAACAAAGCTACAGGAGCAGTAAGAATGCTGCTTATTGTGAGGGCTTAGTGTAGAAGGTCTGCTGATTATTTGGGCAAGAGAATTCAAATAGCAAGAGAATAGGTAATGCCAGAGAAGAAGTTGGAAAACATGACATCTATCAGCCTTCATCAATATTGTTGCAATTTAGGCCCAAGGAGCATGTTTCTTGATGTCCAGATAATTTTCAAAGTCTCACTAAGCACGTGTGTTGGCCAATGTGCACCTGAAGCTTATCTAAGGCACTGGGAGATCTGCTGAAAGTCACTTATCACCAGTCTATGCCATATGTTTTTGTAAGTTATTAAGGCATTATGTATTGCTGTGTGAATTACCTTCTATAGATAGTATTTACAGATGAAAAGTCTATACTTAGATGTAGATATTGCTATTTCTGTAATTTATTACATTTTAAAAAGTACCTTTAAAAATTGCTAATTCTACAGGCTAATTATGTTCATGCTGTAAAGCTGGAATTTGTTGAGAGACACAAAGAGGATAAAGAGAAACTTTTGGTGTTTTTACTTCTAGACTGGTGAACCTAGAAGTGCTTTTAAGTTCCCTGCTAGATCAGGGCAAGTTTTACTGGACACCAGTCCTCATCTTCTCTGCACTTTTATTTGTTGTGGGGAAATGGCTCATGTGCTTCCTTCCCAGCTTCCGTACATAGCTGGAGTTCGTGGTTATGTGACATGGTCAAGCCAATGAGACTCTTTGTGACTTCTGAAGGTGGTGGTCTTACCCTACTGCCCTCCCACTACTGCCACTTTGCAAATACAGATTCTTGTCTGATCCCATATGAAGTCAATTACAGGAAGTTATGTCAGCATAAAACTGTTCAAGTTTCCTTGCAGTTATTTTTTCTTCTGGCTCACCTTCTGAAATTGGCTTATCCTTGGAATCCATTTCAAATTGTAACCTGCCAAAAGAAAAAAATGCAGGAAAAAGCAGTGAGCTCCATTTCTACATTCATTTTGTGGAAAAATCTGTGAAGGAAAATGATAATAATAATAATAACAATTAAGTTATTGAGTACTGTTCCATGTTTTTTAAACAAGATAAAGAAAATTTGTACAATTTTGTATATTTGTGTGTGTTTGTGCTTGCTCTTTAATATGAAACCTATGTTGGACTATCTTTTTAAATAACCTAGAAGGAAACCGAAGATCAGGAAATTTGTCGTTGAGAGTGTAGTAAGCTATGTACAAGCTTTAGAAGGCATCTTTTTCAACAAGCTTTGCTAAGGCACGTTTTCCTTTGAGCTGCCTTAATTCAATCTTCTCATTTCACTGTCTGGAAATGGTTTGTAAGGATGCAGAGTTATTGGCTCTTTCTGATGCTGCACTGCTGTAGGTGACCTGCGTGATGCAAACACGTGTATCTGCATCTGACGGAGCAGTGGCATTAACGATATCAACAGCAGCACCGCGTTCTTTGCGTCGTTCCCTTCTGCCAGGTGTGGAAGAGGAGGGGAGGAGGAGGAGGAGAAGACAGTCTGTCACAGGCGGGTTTCTGCAAAAGAAGAGACTGTGAGGAGAAGTGGTAGGGCTTCCTACACAACCTGATCCGTTTTCTCATGGTTCCTACTCCCACACTGCCTGGTGTGTTCTTTATTAGGAGCTGTCTGCTCATTTCCAGTATCTGTCTAATTCCTTAGAGGACCCTATTAAGATGCATGGGTCATGCAAAAAGCAAAATTTAGTAATACTCTAAAAACAGGATGAGTGCTAAAGGGAAGGATCCTTCTCACATACTGTGTACCAGGTAAACTCAAACTGTGGCATAGCAAACTACTTTTTTTCAAATAATCAGAAACAGTTTCCTCTGAGCCCAGTAACACTACACACTCTGAGAGGATCCACAGAACTATTTTTTTTGAAAAAAATAAAGTCCTCGATCCCTACTCACTATTACAGTTTAATAGACTCCATTTTCTCCCTTGCCCCAGCTTTAATTTGTGCTTACCTTAAAAATAATTCCCAGAATTTTCTTGCCCATATTTTGCCCTAGTAAACGAATCAAATATAAGATGTTACTTGATAACAGGATTAAATTTAGAAAAAATATTAAAAATATTTCAACTTATGGGGATGTGTGAATGATTGCCAATGCGTATAGTTTCTTTTCCCTTGTGCTGAGTGCAGAAATAATTAATTTCACTATTGGTTAAAAGTCCATTTTATGCATCTCTATCACACATTTATTTATAAACTGACAGGATTCAATTTAACATCTTGGATATTTTTGTGACTTAAGAGATTTTTATTTTTTTTTTACATGTTATGAAACGTTCAGCCTTCAGTTGCAAGGCCAGTGTAGCAAACGGGTCAAAGGAAAATCCTGCTTTAGGACAGCCCTTGTATGTGCCTTCTCTCTCTGCTTTTTTCTCTCTCTGGTCTCTTATAAATGCTCTCATATGTGTGTACTGGAAATGGACTCTCTTTTTAAAAAGATGAAGAAAAACAAACTGAAGCCTGAAATGAGTAGTATGTTTTTATACCACTGCTTTTTACTTCCATAATTTAAAATGCTTGAATTAATACTGTGAGACCAACTGGTGGACGAAAAAATGTAGTGTATTTATAAGATGGGGTTTAATGAGACACCAAAAAGACCTTAAGCATAGTCTGCACTGGCCTTTGCAGCTAGCAGTGCTGTCATTTATGTTGTGCTAGTGAATTTTGTAGCAATGCTGAGTTTTATTATGTGTGTAGTTGATGCTTAGTAGGCTAGAAGGAAATAATTTCAATGAACAGGCTCTTTATGTTATGAGTTTTCCTGCTTTCCTTTGACATGCTTTGTTATTGTTGGTTATTTTTTTTTTAAAGGACAATAATTTTGTTAGTTTTTACCCAAATTAATAATCTTTCCATTCCCTTTGACTATGAAAGCAAAGCGTTGGCTTTTCATTATAGATGCAAACAAATCTGGGAGAAAGCAAATACTTTGCAATAAAGCCTAATTATTATGGCTTCATCTTGCAAATAAAAGATGTGACTCAAACTCTTCTTTCAGTGCTGGCACAGAAGCTGCACTCTGAGCAACTGCTTAGATTTCTGGGCTTTGGGGGAAGAAGGCTCCCCTTCCTTTTGGTCTTATTGATACACTGACTAATGATGCCACTTTTAAAACACAGAGCTGTTGAGCCCACCGGTAGAATCACAGAATTATAGAATGGTTTTGGGTTGGAAGGGACCTTTTTAAAATGCAGATAGGGAATTTTGCAGTGTTGTCGTGCAGTTTCTGAATTCCTCATGGCAGTGACTGGGAAGCAGGCACTGAGATGTGTGGCCCTCTGGCAAGGTGGCAGCACTTCCAGGAAGATACACTAGTGGCTCTGATGCTTTCTCGGGAAAAGAAGGAGCTTCCAAACATTTCTTCAACGCACGGGATGAGAATGATTTTCTCAGATCAGAAAGGCAAACTCTGACTGGGCTTCATTTTAGGTACTTTGTGTGCTGTTCTTAAGTGCTAATGTGGTAGTCTATGATTTGTAGCTAGAAATCAGTTCCTGATCAGAAAGCATGAAAAAACTGTTTTAAATCAGAAGGCAGTGTTTTTCTGGTATTGTTAAGAGAATCTAACACCTTTCTCTGCTTCTGATAGTCAGACTAATTAAATCAATTCAGCTTTGCAGCTTGTGATAATGTTTAGAAGGATTTAGTTTGCTTTTCTCCTATTTTTTTGAAGTTATGTGGTCACCACTGATGACTTCTTGCATTGGTTTCGGTTATAGAACTTAATATTTAGCTAAGATCTTGAACATGTGGTGAAGATCTTAATGAATAATTACACTATTCTACCCAGCTTTTTAAATGACGAGTTTGTTTTGAGAATCATTCATTTTCTTTACAAAGAAAAGCAAAGCAGATTCTTGCTTTTCCTTTAACTTGATGTCCTTTTCTGTTCCATTTTAATAGATCACCTCTGCTATATTTCTTTAACTGACCCAAATGAAAGATCTTAATATGGTATTGAAAACAAGGAGGTAGGTGTGAGAGGGAATTAAAAGATTATTAGCATACAGCAAGTCACTGGAACTGAAGATACTTTGCAACCACTTCCTTGAGTGTCCCTTTGGGGAAGAATCGTATCTGTTTACCTAGCCTGTTCTCAGCTCAGACCTCTTAGGATTTAGAGGATATTGAAAACAGCAATGTGTGGAGGCCAGATATATGCTAGAAGGATAAGGATGACTGTGTTTTGCCATGGGAAGTGGAATTATATCTCAATCCTGTGCACAACAAGCTATTTATCATGCTCAGAAAACAGCAGTAGGTAACAAACTTGAAACCTTTGCTGCTAGGAGACTGTTTTCTTGTGAAGAAAGGATTCTCACCTTCATGTCATGTTTCATTGTGGTTACTGTGGAGTGCTGCAGTGATTTCTTATTTTAACTTTTTGTGTTTTATCTAAGGGTAACTGATGTATATTAATTTCATGTGTCAGATTATACAGTACAGGTCTGAACCCATAAATTTCTCTTTCCTTTAGGCTGTGGAAGGTCATTTCACATTTTTTATGAAATTGCTGGTCTTTTTAGGGAATAGAGATCTAGCCTTATTAGGGACCCAGCAGGTTTTTGTTTTTTTTTTCCAAAGAATTCAACATAGGTCAGCTAAATGGAGTATGAATGGGGGACAGGGCTGAGGCTTCTGGTCAGTCAGATATGAGGAAGCTATTGGACTCTATTCTGACTCAGACTGAAAGGATTCTGATTTGTGATACCTGTGAAGAAAGTCTGATATAAGGTATGTCTCTCAGACAGAGATGTTTAGAGGTAATGTTGCTATGGGGTTATTTGGTCTCTTGAATAAGATCCCAGGCTAGGCATGCACTAGTTTAGTCTAGTGTGACAGAATTCAGTGCAAACTTCTGAGGAAAGGGCTCAAATCAAGCTCTGTGTATGATGCCACATAAGTTCAGGGCTGCTAAAAAAGGCCAGATACTACAAGCCCACTTAAAATAATGTTGCCAGTATGTTTAAAGGCAGAGTATTTTATTCCACTGAAAGGATTGATTCTAAATATAATAATAATTATAGTAATCATTATTAGTAATATTAATCCTTGCTAATGATGTAGAAGATGGCATGAAATAAGTAATAAATTTGCTTTTTGTACAAGCTGAAAATTGTTTCCATTATCCTATGTCTTTCGTGCTAGTAGTGCACGTAAAAGGTTTTAGTTATTTTTAGTAGTAGTACACATTCAGTAATAACACATTCAGTGCATGTTTCCTGTAGGAGACTCTAGTTACATGTCAGTTATTAGGATTAAATTTTACTGTCTCCATTGCCAGAACTGGCTATAGCTGTGCTAATAGAGAATCATCTTCTACCAACTTTTTAATGGAGGTGCTGGTAGCTCTATTGGAAGCGAGTAAAAGAAAGAGTGATGGGTCTGTTTTTCTCCTAACAGTTCTCTCGGCCAGCCCAAGAGACAGGAAAACTTATTAGACAACACAAAATACAATTCTAGCAAGTAAAGAAAATTCCCTTTGGTTTTGATTCATCCTTAGGTTCTTATTCTCTTCGTCACTTTTTAAATAATTGGTATTTTTATAGTAGGGATTTCATCAAAACTCTTAGTTTTTTCTTGAAGATGATTATTTTTTACAGTGTCACATGTTTTTGTAAACACCTAAAAGTTTAAATTTCTGTGTCTGTGTGTGGGCATGGTTTTTTGTGATTTTTTTTTCTTACTTTTTTTAAAAAAGGTATGCTTTGTACTCCAGTAACTTCATTCTTTCTATATAGTTCTACTTTTGACAACTGCAGAAATGACATTCCAAGAACGAAGGGAAAAGGAAAACTAGTTGGATTTTGACAAGAATGGACCAACCAATAGCAAAAATAATTTACTTTCTTTTGACATAAATGTGTCAATTTTTGAAAAGTATTTGACTACTGCCAAAGCTAGACTGGTATTAAAAGCTTTATATTAACCTGACTTTCAGAGAGAAGTGAAGTGAACTTTTATTCTAAGTCTGTCCAAACAGTTCTTTCTTTCTAGCTCTTATCCTAATGTCAGATTTTAACTATTTTTACAGTTGGTTGTAATTTTTCATTTGAAAACAGTTTTCTGTTCAATCTAAGAAGATGTTTCCCTGTGTGCGTACAATTTTTTTTAACCTTTCCTCTTCCAGTTCCTTCCTGGGGAATTTTTCACAAGCAGCAAAAAATTATTAAATGCACATTTTCGTGTTAAAGTTTGATTAATTTGCTTTAATGAGAACAATTCCCTTTTAGCTCTGCTTCTGAAATCTAAGATTGAAAAAAGAGACTTCTCAGCTCTTCCAAATTCGGTTCATAGATGCATTGGAAGATTAAAATCTGTGGTGTGTTTGCCATGTTTTCTGCTTCCACCTAAACTGTTCAGAGAGAGAATGCTGCTGTGGATTCTCTACAGAAATATTTATACAGATGGCTATTTCACTGTCTAAAATCCTTCAGCTGCATATTTCTCTATATTCCTTCCTGCTGTTTTGAGCTGTAGTTTCACATATAATTATAAAGAATGTCAATTAGACTCGTCGTGGGCCAAATTATGTTTTATTTACTTGAACTAACGTAAATATGATTTGTAAATAGGTAGAAGGCTGCATAATTTTTTGAAATATATCTGCAATGTATGTTTTAACATAGTTTGAGTACACATACTTAAACAATTCTATAATTCAGATGTAAAAACCCCACTAACATTTCTAAGATTTATATTGTAGTGCTGAAGCCTTCTGATTGTTTTAAGGAGATTTAAGTTTGGTCAAGTTCCAAAAAAGTAGTTCTGCCATTTCTGTCACTTTTCTTCTTCATAATAGTGCATAGAATTGGATCAAGAAATACAATAATCAATTTTATCAGAACAGAAAGAAGCTGGATTTTAGTCAGCTGAATGTGTTGCTTTACTCCATCTTTAAACTGTATAATCTACAGAGAGAAGAAAGCTGGGGAAAAGCAGAGGTGGGTCAGTGGGACTTTCCTATTTGTCAGCACTCGGACAGGTTTAAAGTGATGCTGAAACTACAGCCTTATCCTTGAATGCTTTTTATGGCTGTTGTGCTTTAACCCCAGCATTCACCAAGCCCCACACAGCTGCTCACTCCCTCCCCCACCAGTAGGACTGGGGAGAGAATCAGAAGGGTAAAAGCTGGAAAACCTGTGGGTTGAGATAAAGATAGTTTAATAGGGAAAGCAAAAGCCCTACACACAAGCAAAGCAAAACAAGGAATTAATTCACTGCTTCCCGTGGGCAGGCAGGTGTTCAGCTGTCTCCAGCAGAGCAGGGCCCCATCACATGTAATGGTGACTTGGGAAGACAAAAGCCATCTCTCCAAATGTCACTCCCCTTCGTCCTTCTTCCCCACTTTATACACTGAGCATTATGCCACACGGTCTGGAATATGCCTTTGGTCAGTTTGGGTCACTTGTCCCAGCTGTGTCTCCTCCCAACCTGCCATGCACTCCCAACTTCCTTGGCAGCCTGGCAGTACAAAAAAAACAGAAAAGGGCTTGACTTTCTGTAAGCCCTGCTCAGAAATAACAAAAAAATTCTCTATGTTATTACTACTGTGTTCAGCACAAATCCAAAAACACAGCCCCATATTAGCCACTGGGAAGAAGATTAAGTCTACCCCTGCCAAAACCAGCATAACAACATATGTTATCCATATTCTGGAATTGTGTTTTTATTTGATCACTTATGCAGAAATCACGATGCAATAGGGAATGGACCATCACTACCCTGAGTACTTATATTTCTTGAAAATATATAGCTGTATAAAGATAGTATCAACAGAGAGATTATTAGAGACTGATTTAGAGTGATATGGGTAATGGTGATATAATGTTCCATGGTAAAATGAATGCAGATTTTTCTTATTGTTTTTACAGGAAAGTTTCTTCGCTTTATTTTTTTTGGTTGGATTTGTTTGTTTGTTTTTGTGTGGGGATGCATAGTTTTTTCTTGTTGATGTTGTTGTTGTTATAATGCTATTTTTCTGAGGTGTCCTACCATTTGCTGAAAGACAGCCAGGAATCCATCCAGTCATGACAGATCATCACCACCAGCAGCATGAAGTGCTGGCAATATCCACAAGCAGTGAGTGGAAATCTGTTGATATGCCTGCACAGTACATTTGATTACCTTTCACTCTCCCACTCCACAATCAACCTCAGTTTTCTTCTTTTTTGTTTTCTTTTTTTCTTCACCAGTAGTGATTTATACTAAAATTTCCCCTTTAATAAATGCCTAGAATGCCTCTGGAGAACTTTTCAGTTGCTCCTGAAGTAGGACCACACACCTGACATGTTGTAAGGCCAAGAGGCTATAAAGGAGCTCTCCACAGGCAGGCAGGGCTGGTGCACAGGCTGGTGTACCAGCTGTCGAGTTACAGTTCTAACTTCCAAATTTAAGGACACACGCTGCACTGTGTCCCTACTTGCAGTCCTTTATTCAACGCTTCGTTCTCTTGGGAGAGATTTTCCAGCTTTCCCAAAATGGCATGATCACTGGACCTTGACAGCTGCTCCTTTAACAACTGCTGTGCATCTGACCACTGACCTTCTGGCTTCCTGTGCATCTGTTGTTGGTCAAAAAGATCAATCTAAGCATGTGGAGAACCTTACTGAATGTACTTTATCTGGCATTAATTAGCTCCTTCCAGTACAACTGATCAAATACACATACACAGGTCCTCTGTTACTACTAATTTTAATTAACATTTTTATGAGTGATAGGCCAAGGAATTTCTGTTATTAATTAGTTGAAGAGCATCTCTTGTGAGTGCTGCTATGTGTCTGGCAAAAGAAAGGAAATTGTACAAAGAGATAGGGACATTCATGAATAAGATCTAGGTAAACAGTGCATCAAGATACCAAATCAAGCTTTTATCAAGTTTAATCTTTAATGAATTTACCTTATATACAGAAAAATGTCCATCTGAATATGGACTAAATGACTATCCACAATAGTACAAGATATTTATTGGATGAATAGATAGGTGAAGGAAAACTCTTTTCATAAAAATGGTTTATGAGTCTTGATTCTTCCTGGGTAAGCTGAATACCTTTCTGTCTGATAGCCCAATGTTGCTGATGTTGGTCAGCCCATCTGAAATCATAGTGACTAAGCTGAATGGACAATGGATTGTGGAGTTCTGGTGGATAAGACCCTTCTCAACACTGTTCCCCTTTTCTCAGCTTTGAACTGCTGCCATCTTCTTTCTTTTGGTATTAAAAAAAAAAAAAGGAAGAAGCTTGTACATCAGGATGTCTCACTATGTTTTATATTGCGGAGAACAAGAAGGTGTGATAAGAAGCAAATACTCTCCTTTAGATTTCCTAAAGTGCCCTTAAGTCTGTGACATTTTCTTGTCACAGTCTAGTCTTTGACTATCAATTGCAATGTGCTGTAGCATATCAAAGGGCACATGGTGCCTTGAGTAATTTACTTGTGTTTCTGTGCTGTGAAATCTATATTCAGAATATTGTCTTATCCTTAGGGAAAAAGAGGAGAGGATGGGGGAAGAAGCCCTGCAAGGAAATATTATTACCTCTACTTGCAGTTTGCTAGAGATTTTTTGTTTGTTTGATTTGGTTTCTCAATGAATTAATCTGCTCTTGATCCTAAGACTATAAGAATGGATTTCACAAGTCATAATTTGTATACATAACCTACCATCTATTTAAATCTCTTTTTTAATCTTTTATCCAACTTCTTTTTTTCTTAGTTTTAAATCTCTCAATGTAAATGTAAGGATTTGTGCCTTGATGTAATAGCGCTTGTATGCTTAGTTGGTTTCTTTCCAGTTTTTTAACAGTCTTGAAGAGTTTCTTCTGTGTCTCTGATTCTCATATGAAAAGGCTAAATATTCAGAGAAAGATGTTGAAAATATGGCCATATGTGGGGTGTTTGTTTGTTTGTTTGTTTTTTTCCAAGGGATTGATTTTTATAGAGAAATAATCCTTCTGTTTTTCTTCCATATATATCAGGGCTTACTTCTAATCTTAGAATTCAAAGCCTCTAAAATTGCTTTAGATTTATTTTTTAATTTTCTTTTGCAGATTGGCATGACTTTATAACATCTGATTCAATATTACTTATACTGTAGTTTTAACCTTAAACATCTGAGAAAAATGAGTTATGTTCAGAGTAAAATGTATTCCTAAAAAAAAATTTATTGACATTACTTTCATTCTCTGAATTGATTCCTTTGTCCTTATTTGCAAATTTTGTTACTATTGCTGTGTAAGGTGGAAGGAAGGAGAAGCTATATCAGGTGAAAAGGTAGATAACCGATATTTTTGCAATGTTTATTGTGTACTGTATTAATGTGGGAACGAGCCTAGTTAAAACCACATAATTTTAATGGATACAAGTTAAGAAGGGATCTCTGAATGAAATCCAACTTTGTGATCCTAGAAACCACAGCAGCAGACTTGGCCATAGGTTTCCTGTTGTCTTAGACTCTGCAAACTCATCTTACTCCCTTGCATTTTCCTTCCTCGTTCTGCCTCAGCCGAAACAGAAACACCTTGCTGCTTCTCGTCCAGGATGTGCACTAACTTATCTGTTCAAACTAAAGAATTTTCTCTTGTTCCCACTTTTGTGGTTCTTTTCGCTTCTGTCTCTTGAAATACATGAACATCTCTGAATACTGAGTATCAGCCCAGAGCTAGAGTTTACATAACATAATTCTTTACAACTTGTGGTCCTGGCTGCAGCAACACTGTCCCCAGTGCTGTCCAGGTGTGAAGTGTCCCTTATTGAGCAAGACAGCGTATTGTCTACCTGCCTTCGGCAAGGCTTTCCAACATAAAGGATTCTACGACTCTATGAAATACCACTAAACTCCACTAAATGTTCTGCTGCTGCATGTTTTTGATATATTTTCCTTTAATGTAACCATTTACAATTATGAGTGAAATCATGCCTGCTTGGTATTTACTGAGAATATCTCTCTCTCTCTCTTTGTTTTGTTTTGTTTTTGGGTTTTTTTTGACAGGTTAGTTTAGAGAGATGGTCCCAGTGATGTAAAATGCTTGTCAACAGAAAAGCTGATTATATCCTGAATGGCCTTAACTTCAAACACAAGGAAGTCTATTAAGAAAAGTGCTGAAGAAAAGGAAGAATTTGAATCTTTAGTTCAGCTTGGTCTTAGTACACTTTGTAAAACAATCTCAGAAGTTTCTTCACCTCTTCAAGAAGCTTCTAAGTAATCTCAAATTTTTCTTGGTTTCTGGAATTACTTTGCAAAACTGACATTTTATTCTTGAAATCTAAGCTCATGTATGTTTCCCCAGCATCATAAAAGAGCAAGATAGAACAGACAAGAAAACAAAAATATGTAAAACTTAGTGTCCCACTTTGTGTTCTGTTTCCTGTGTCAGCACATAAATTATCTACCTCTTTTGCATGGCCATAAAGCTAGGAAAAAAATAAAGATTAAATTATATACTCATAGGATTTACACTGAATAATCTTTGAGTAACAAAGATTTATGAAGAAGTCATTAAGTTTTTGGAGGATTGTCTCCTCTGTTCTGTCCATATTCTTGTTACATTCATGTCAATGTTTTTAAAACTTTTTTAATAATGATGTAGACTTTACCTTTAGGAGAGAGGATAAAGATAATCTAATCAATAACATGATCAATATGCTTTGCTTCCTTTGTAACAAGGAAGAGACAACCAACTTGTCTAGTTAAAGCCAGTGGCCAGTGTTAGCCAACATCAATTTATGACTTGTTTTTATTAGGGATTTCTCTGCTAATTAAGGGGAGGGGAGGAAAAAAATTGAAAGATCGTTTTCTGTCTCTTTGAAAAATGCTTTTTATGGGTCTTGGCACCAGGATTTTTTCCAATATGTCAAATGGATTATTATATTTTTTTTTTTTTTTAAATCTCTGTTAATTCTGATTTTCTTCCCAGATAGTTTCTGGTATGTAAACAACCTCTGCAATTTCTTGCCAGGATTTCTTTAGCCATCTTCAGTCATATGCCAGAAGAGCTAAAAGTGCTTCCTCTGAAAACCTGGGATCAATAGATGGTTTTGGAGCTGATTAGGTGAATCTACCAGCCTGATAAATTCCCTTATGAAATTTGGCTTACAGAAAAATATACAAGTGCTAATGATAGGGAAGGTATGTTTGCAGGCTTTGCCTGCAAATAAGTGATAGAAGACTCTTGGGTAGTTTTTATGCTTTCTTAGAAGTTTGTTACCTGAATTTTGGCAAACAGCTTCCATCCTCTCTAGCTCCTCTTGCCAGCACTTTTTCTGGCTCATGTAGTCAAACCTGTGAGCTCAGACGGGGGCTGCTCTCTCTCCCCTCTAATTGTTCTGCTTTGAAGCCGTCTGTCTAATGAATTATTGTAGTGCTTTTGTACCATGAGGAGAATAAGTGTGAAGCTGTTAACTTGCTATCCTTGGATGTTGTCCAATAAGTTCCTCAAAATAGGTCTAGCCCTTGCCGAATGGATTTTTCTCACCTTGTCACACATGCTTTTATCGTTATGTTACTTAAGTTAAACAGATGCTGTGTCTACATGGCTACACCATGTGCAGCTTTCAAACTTACTCACTGTCTTTCAGATCACTAAATATCTTTTCTATTCAGCTTTTTAATGTCTGTCACTCTGTAAAAGGCATTTTTCTCTAGCTAGTGATAATTAGATACCTGGTTAATGTGCTCTGTGTATTTACTCATTATTAGGGTTTAATCCCAAAGTGACAATACTGTCTCTGCTGATAAGCAGCATGAAATCCCCATACATACTCTACTCCATTAGCTTTCCTAATCACTTTAAAGCAATTACTCTGAAGATTTCTGTTATTCCCATAAAATGCACTGTTCTCTGACCTCATTATCCCTTTAAAAGGCGAGGATTTTAACTTTCTTTTGCAATCTTAGGCATTGCTGATTTGTCCACTCTGTGTCCAGTTCACACTGTGGGATGTTATCTGGAAAGTTTCTAGTTTCCTTGGTCAATCACAGGGTATGTGCATGCCAGAGCAGCGAGAATGAATGTGCTGCTGGTCCCCAGAGACACACCATAGGACCATCTGTGAAGAAATGTTATGGAAGAGGCTAATTTAATTTCTGCTTTAGTTGGATAGACAAGAAAAAGTAACCGTCAATATTTGTAAAGGTAGAGAAGATCAAAGACATAGAGCAGACTTCTGGAAATTCTTTAGAAGCAAAAGTAAGAATGTGGATTAGTTTCGTGTTAGAGAAAGTACACAAAGAGTTCTGGAAATTTAATGTAATGCCACTTTACCGTTAACCAGCACGTGCATACAGCACGATCAGGAGATCAGAATCACGGAATCATTACGGCTGGAAATAACCATCAAGTCCAACTTTAACCGATCACTACCTTATCAACTGCAGCATAGCACTGAGTGCCACATCCAGTGGTTTCTTGGACAGCTCCAGAGATGGTGTCTCCAAATACCTCCCTGGGCAGCTATTCCAAAGTTTAACAATCCTTTCTACCTTTATTTACATCTGCAGTTATCACTTTTAAATGTTTATCTATCTATCTATCTGGTAGTAAATGTGCCAAGACACTGATGTTTTGTATTAGTTCAGTTTTTCCTGAGTTCAAAAAAGAACCTTGAGACCTTTCAGTGTAAAATATTAGGATTTTTGAGTAGGCTTCAGAAAGGAAGACTTATAGCTATTATCTAAATTACTTCGATGTTTTTGTAAAATTTACACTTTAAATACATAATACTGCTCATTACTGGGCTGCTAATGTGCTTGTTTCTTTCAAAACTCGATTCCAATTTATTTTTAGCCACATGCCGTTGTTGTGGTTGAATGTTCTTTTGCCTCTAAATGGAATTTTTCTAAAAATGCTAGGGAGTAACATTTTAAATAAATGCAATTTAAATTATATAAAAATATTAAAATTAAAATTAAATAGTTAAAGCTGAAAGTATGCCACCTGGCAATTCTATTCAAAATTTGCTACACAGATGTTTTCAGATCTTAAAGAAACAATAAGCACTTAATCCTCAGTCTCTTATATGTGAAAGTTTTCTGAACATTCATTCATTAATTTGGTCTCTAAATCATGCTTGTTAGCCTTCTGTAAACAGAGCCTTGTGATAAGATGTTTGGCCCCTCTTTATTGTTAGCACTGCATATCCTGAATTTTGTTCAATTTTGTCATAAAAGCTACTAATATGAAGTGATGATTTTTGGAACTCTGGAAAAAAGTGCTTAGTTTAGAAATATCTTTGATGTCATAAGATGCTGTGAGATACATCCATTGCATGTTCTCAAGAGCCTTTTCAAATAAGGGTTTAGCAAAAAAATGTCGCTCCATACAAGGAATGCTCTGTGTGAGTGTCTTTTCACTATAAAGCTTATGAAAGTCTCATCAGGTGCTGCAAATGTAGTGTTGTTTTCTTTGTTTTTAGTGATTAATACCAAATATACTAAGCATTTCAGTGTGAAAACTTCAGTGGTGTTTATAGTGAAAACAAGACATTTTTCTACCCAAAGCACCTCAAGATTAACTAACTGACATGTGCCATTACAAGGGTGATGGTTATGTGTAAGGTCTTCTTTCTCTTTTCATATTTTAACTAAATACTGTGAGGGAGACATACAAGAAGAATTGTCTCATTAAAATATGAATTTTGCAGTTATGAAAAGCATAATAATTTTTAAACCTTGCAACACGAATGTTAAATTATTTCAAACTCATGGGTAGAACATCATCCATCTGAAAGGAACAATTAATGTGAAGAGATTCACAATTATGAAACACCAAGGTTTAATGAACTTTACCAGACATTTTCTCTAAATATTTTCAAGGTGTTAAACAAGGTTCATCACACCAAAAACTTTATAGAAAGGAAAAATTGATAATTTGAGGTAGGTGCAAATTAACTACCGAAGTGATTTTATTTTTTTTTTTAATTAATGTATTGATTTAAGTAAAAATGCATATTAAGATTTTTCTTTATCCAAGAATCAAATTTGAATCTGTCCCTGGTACTGTCAGAAGAAAAAAAAAAAAAAAATTTAAAAAAAAAAAATTTGCTATAGCAACACTTTCGCTTCACACTTCATTTTAAGCCAGCACTGAATCCTCAGCATTCCTTCTAAGAAGTAATTGCACAGGAAAGAGAGATGATAAAAGTAGTGAAGGATAGTAAAGCCTTCTATACACTGTCTTGGGAATTTTCAGATAGCTCTCCCTAGGCAGAATGGCTGTTTTCAAGCTGGCCCACTGAGCATTAGAGCTTTTAGATTTGAGTTTGAAGTGTATAAGATAGGAAATGTGACAGTTTATTTGATATCAATTATTCCTTTGTCTGATATAGAGATACACTTTTTGGATGAAAGAATGAAGCAATAGAAGCTTGTATTACAGGCCAAGAAATTTACTGAAAAGTTGTTATACCCAGCAGAATGTTGCTTATGGCAGGTTTCTTCTGCCTGAAAGTTGGAGTTCCTCTGTTTGACCTATTTTCCTCAAATATTTTTTCAATTCGAGGTGCAAAAAAACTAATTGCCAAATCTGTTTAAAACATTCTCTTCATATTGGCAGTGAAGCACTGCTCAACCAAAGTCTGGAATACTCTCTCACAATGCACACTTGAATGTTCTTCTGTTTTACTTAGTTGGTTTAATCTCATTTTTTTTTTTTAATGCTACAATAAATATTTTATTTTTGTAAGCCAGGATAGCAGAAGAGGTAGCAAATATGTGAGATTCACTCCCTACCTCACACTCTGAGATTACTCAAACAATGATGAACAACCATCTACCTTCTTGTCTTGCTATGAAGTTCAAGATCAAGATATGCTGATATTACACTTTCTAGGGAACTTGGAGAACTGGAAAGTCATGGGCAATTAATGACTTTAAGAAGATGAAAGAACTGCAGATATTGCTGGAAATTCTTCCAACAGAAGCTCTTACAAGGATACTTAGAGTGACATGTAATATATCATTTTTAGTAGAAGAACATTCTGTCCTGGATGCTTGAGGAAGCCATGAGAAAATGCTGAAGAGAAACATGCTGATGAGACAGAAGTCAACCTCAAATCTATATTCTGCAGATCTGCTTCATTTTCAACCCCCAAGCTTTTGAGTATCAAATAACAAACCTATCCCTAAATTCATTTCCAGTGTTCCTATGGTTGCACAAAGTTTGTTATGCTTTCTCCAGAGGAAAATTTCAAAGTAAAATTTTCACCACAGATTCGCCCTTCTGCAGAAGGTGAGTACTGCTATTCTGTGCTAAATTACAAATTTAGCAAATATTCTGTGCTAAATTACAAGAGTGACAGATAAAGCAGCTTGCTCTATATGAAACTTGTGCTATTCATAAAAAGCAACATTTCAGCAAGGTGATTGATCTTTCTTGACATAGTTTCGGAGAAGGAGGCAGGGTTTGTCAATATGGTATTGTCACTATGTCTGCGTGAACTCTGACCATGATTTCTGTTGGCTGCTCACTCAGTAAAATGTTTGCCATAATCAAGAACAGGAAATCTTCCAACTGTACAGCAACAATACACAATGCATAATCTTGCAACATATTAAAATATAATTATTTTCAAGTGACTTCTTTGAGATCTATATATGTATATAAATATATATATTTTTAAAAATAAGTTGAATATCTTTAACTTGTACAAAAGGCTTGCTTATATTCTTGGAGACTCATTGGTAGATTAAAAGTGTTTTAGTTTCTTCTTTCATTACTTTCTCCTGTTTGCAATAGATAAAGGAAAAAAGTGAAGATTAGTGGAAAAGTTAAAAGGAGTCAGGAGAAAGGAAAAATTTCATCCCTCAGACATTCACTTAATTGTTTGCTAATCAACAATACACAAAGAACAATACTGTCAGTGTTTCTATAAGAAATATGTAGCATTTTGAAACAGGGTATGTGCTGTGTCTCAGTGAAACCGTGAAGCTTTGGGCTGATGGACAGCTCAAACCTCTATGTTTGCAACTTCCTGAACTTTGGATCCATTTATGGGTTTTAAGCTCAGCAAAGAATCCTGTGCTCATGCTCAGTTTTGAGAAGTACTGCCGTGCTTCAGAGATCTTGTGTAACTGGGACAGGGTGTGAGATGAAAATGGAATTTTTACCACTCTTTATCATACACAGTTTACCACTAGGAAATTTTTTTTTCAACATTGAAAGAACAGGACAATTCATCTAGTCTTTAGTCAGTAAATTTAGTAGTTTCTTAGGAATCAACCTTCATGACCAACTGGAGCTGGCAAGACATTTTGCTATGCACCTCTCTTAGACAACACCGACTCATAGAGACTAAAACTTATTACAAAAAGCCTTGGTTTTGAGAAATCCTTGGTTTAGAACAAATACTTGTTTTAGAAAAAATTTAAAGGTTTCATATTTTTGCTTTGAAAATAGAAAATATTGCTAGTAATTGCTTTATAATAAAAATTTATAACATTTGAAATTAAATGCGAAAATAGTGAAAGAAAAATTTTTGAATTTAATTGAAAATGGAATTAGGTTTAAAAATAAGTTTGGCCTATCACAGAATGAAGGTTTTTAAGCTCTAGACTTTTTCAGTTTTCTGGAGAAGGGCTTTTCTTCTCTAATCCCTCTGTGCCATCCTTTATACTTCTGATTTTTTATTATTTTTATTGTTTTTAAATTGCAAAGTATACTGTTTTCCTAGTTTGATCTAAGAGTGCCTCACTGATCTGACGCTTTTATACTGACAAAGGCCTGAGAGGAGCTAATGAGGGAGAAATCCGCCGACAACAGGATAGTCCCATTTCTGAGTCTCTAAATTCACACTCTGTTAAATTGCATAGGATTTTCCTCATCTTTTGCCTTTTTGTTAACTAGACCAGACAAAGTAAGAAACTTAGGTAAATTATAAGCTTTCACTGAGATGATGACTCTGCCTAAGACTTGAAAACCAGAGCTTAGTGGAAGTCAGAGAAAACTATCAATAACACTACCTGCAACTGCTATAGACAATGTCCTAATTCCACACTGTTAATGAACCATCTGTTTTTCTGATTTTTCCCTGGCTTTTTTACTTATTTTGTTTACATTTGTAGTTCACATTCTCATTTCATCTAAGAAAATCTGTTCTTCCTCCATAAATTCCCTGGAAAAATCCTGAAAGAAAATAAAGCAATGGCACAACTTTCACTGATACCACACCTGAACTTGTCCAGGATTTCTTGAAATCTCCTAGCACTTTTTAGGTTCAGCCTATTTGTCTATCAGAATGATCTGTTTCTCATGCTGTCTACTTCAGAATGGTCATCTCATGTTTTGGCTCAGATTCCAGTCTTGGTGTTATTTACTGTGTAATAGAAAGCATTCCCTCTTAATGGTTTTTCAAAATATCTACACATTTTTATTTTTCAGCTACTGAACTACTGTCTATAACTTTATGAAAAATCATATGTATACGAGTATTTCTTTAACATTATTCTGAAAATTTACTGGTGGTATCTTCACCCATGTCTGACTTCAAGAACTCCAGGAAGTCCATATGGCAAACAGAGCTGTTTTTCTCTCAACACCGCAATGTTGCAGTCCTTTCTCTGCATCAAAGCTGTGGTACTGAAGGGTTGCACTGGGCTGAGAAGAGTTGTGAAGCTACTAAACTTCAGTGCTTAAGTGTACCTCCTGGCCTAAGTACATGAAACTTCATCAGACCGGCAGGCTCTTTATATCAAACCGTCGTTTGCATACATTACATGTGCACCCAGCCTTTACTAGACACTTTTAATTCAACTGCATCATATTGTCATATAAAGTATGAAGTGGTGTAGGTCATTCTACACCCTGAAGGGGAAGGAGAAAGACTGATGATAAGAACAACAGTGACTGTTCTTCACATTTCTGTCACTCTGCGGAAGTGGACTGCTGACCACAGCAGCTGAGTCATGAGGACTTGCTGTCTGCAGAGCATTGCATTTTGTTGGATCTTAGAGCGTCCCAATGCATGAGATGTCCAAGTGGCTATCAGGGTCGATGCTGGAGTCCATCACGCCAAACTTCCCTCTTTCACTGTTCACTTGGAAGAGGTCTCGTGAGGAGTGGCTAAAGGAGCTGGGGTTTTTTAGCCTGCAGAAAAGGAGGCTCAGGGAAGACCTTATCATCCTCTACAAAGGAGGCTGTAGCAAGGTGGGAGCTGATCTCTTCTCCCAGGTAACATAGACACAACAGGAGGATATAACTTGGATATTAGGAAAAATGCCTTTACTAAAAGATTGGCCAGGCACTGGAACAAGTTGCCCAGAGAACTGCTGGAATCATCGTGCCTGGAAGTGTTTAAAAAACATGTGGATGTGGCACTTAGAGACATGGTTTAGTGGTGAATACAGCAGCATTAGATTAACGGGTATGAACGATCTTAGAGGTCTTTTCCAACCTAAACAATACTATGATTCTAAGAGGGTCTCTGTTCTTTTCTCTTTTTAAAACAGCCACAGGATGTTTAACTGTAGCTTGGGACACTAGTAGGAAGAGAAAGCAGAAATTGATGCAGGAGAAGGTTATTTGTATAAAACCCTTGGCTTCTAATCAACTTTAACTTTTATACCTAGAACTTTACTTATGGATCCTGGCTATATTCAGGATCACAAAGCTGAAAGCAAAGCTGGTTTATTTAGCCTTAGGGGCTTTTGTGCCCTCATGCTACTTACAAGCCAGTCACGATTTGGCCCATA
This sequence comes from Cnemophilus loriae, assembly GCA_013397755.1. Classification (NCBI taxonomy): domain Eukaryota; kingdom Metazoa; phylum Chordata; class Aves; order Passeriformes; family Corvidae; genus Cnemophilus; species Cnemophilus loriae. The sequence continues at coordinate 200,861 of VZTF01003093.1, forward strand.
AATTGCTCAGTGCTTTGCACTTTCAGAGGAATGATTAAGAGTACTCTGTCTTCGAATAAGCTATTTGTACTTCACAGTCATCAGCAAAACACTGTTAATAGATGCTGTAGTGTTTGGCTTTGACTTACCCTTTGCAAAGTTCACACAGTCTGCCATCTGAATCATAGACAGCAAATGCACTGAGGTCTGATCTCACTGCTATTTGCCAAAACTGAAAAGATATTAAACATAGGGCAAAAACACAGACATACCTGACACTGCTGAGAGTAGGCCATGTCGTTTAGATTTTCTTCTCAAGTATTATCTTTTTGTACATGACATTTGAGGATGAGTTATTATATGACTATGTTTTTAAGAAAAAAATGTATCAAGCAATGAGTGTCCATGAGCCTCTTCTGCACCTTCTATCAAATGCTTTTTGTCAAACTGATAAATATCAAATATTGATTTGTGTTGTTTTCTTGGCACTCCTCTTGAATTTGTCAAGTTTAATGGATCTTCCCCGTGATGCTTTATTTATCATGGAATCCATAGTCATTTTCAAGTGAAATGACAGCTCTTATGATTGAATGGGAACTTCAGTATTAGTCTGGATAAAATTTGCCTGCTATTGATTAAAGTCAGATGTCTCTGTAATTATGGAAGTGATCTATCATCCTTTTTTTTGAAATAATGCGTCAATAGTAATCTCAAAGAATAGTCTGTTCATCCTGTATATTAGAAAGGTTTTGTAACTCAGCACTGGGGATTGAATTTAGCCAGCTTGACAATGGTGCATGTCGCCACTTACCTCTTTGATACTGGCGCCTCTTGGCACAAGGTTAATAAATGCTTTTAAGGAAATTATAGGAAAGGGTATTGTAGTCTTATTCAGTGGAAGTCCTCCAGGAGCAAAAGACTGCATTTGGCACTGCTTAGCAGCCAGATCACAGCCTTCATGGTCAGACTAAATAAGCAAGAGGAACTCCTTCACATACTGAGAAGTAAACCCCAGTCATTCTTAGCTTATAATTTCCAATATCAGTGGTGAAATATTTTTCTAAAGAGTCACTTTTTAAAATGAAAGTATTTTTTTCTGAGAGCTGTCCCATAAAATTTACACTTAACAAACTTCAATGTCAAGGCAAATACTTTAAGCATACTTAACTAATTTAATTCTGAAATGAGCCAAAATGCTATAATACTGGTATTTTTGGGAAGACTTGCAAGAAGTGATCTATTTCTTGTAAGGAAATATTATGTAGTTTAGGAATGCATACTGGAATGTAGTTCCCCTTCAGAGTGTGTGTGTGTGTCTGTCTGTGGTTTCATTCCTTTCCCCAGCTTTTTTTAATTGTTGGGAATTTTTAGTATAACTTATTATGTTTGAATTTTGGGGGTCTACATTTGTAGAAGGTTTTTTTTTAGAGGGAGCACTATCATTATTATTTACTTGAAATAGATACCTGAAATACACAGTGAAGTTATATAATGTCTAAATAAATAATTATTTTGGATTTCTCATATACTTTGATACTGTGAAAGAGTCAACATTAATGCAACTCATATAAACTCAGAAAAGCTTTCTTAGGTACCCTAAAATTATGAACTTTTTTCGTTGTTCCATGGTTGAAAATACCCTTTTAAGACAGCCATGTTATAGTCATCTTGTGAGCATTCAGAACAATTGGCTGATTCTTTGTGGCAGCTATTGGAAAAGTAAAGTATTTTCCTTTAAAAGATCTGTTTAGGGACTTGTCCTGACTTCACAATAGCAGTGACAATTGAGCACTAGAAAAAGAAGAGTTTTGATACACATAGACTAGTTCAGTGCTTTCTTCTTACTATGTGACATGCTGACAGCTGAATGATTTATGATGCCTCATAAATAAGAGGCAGTATTGCTACTTTTTTTAAAATTTGTTTTTATTTGTAAAATCAATCTTTTGAGTGAGAAACAGATCCTGTCTAGAAAGATGAGGGAAGAACACAATTCAGAAACTACTCAAGTTTCATTTACAGTCAAGCTTCCCTCTTGGTCCTTGCATGCCTTTTGCACTGACACTCAGACCATAACTGGGTCTGGAGTTGTTAAAATGTAGGCTCATTAACTTTGACTAACATGCTGATAAATCTGGGTTAAGATCTGAGCTGGTACTGAAGCTTGCATTGAAGTATTGCTTGGTGCAGCAGTAAGAACAATGTCTTTCTGTTTCACATGGAGGTACAAGGTCCATGGATGAATGAGAATGATAGAAAATCCTCTAGGGAGAAAGAGAAGGGGAAAGAAAATGGGAATATGGAGAGAATAACAGTTGAAATCCGTGGAGGAAATCTTAGCAGCTCATCCGTGTATGCGTCCTTCGTAGCCGCTGAGGAAACCTATTGAATCCTGTCTTCTTGTTAAACTTTTCCAATATTTGAAGTATTTTTCTGTAAGGCTGAGACTGCTTGCCAACAGTGTGTAATTAACTCTTTCACAGGCTTTACCTGGGCTGCGGTCTCAGCTTACTTGTATGTTACAAATATGTTATAAAAATATGTCATAAAATAAACATAGGTTTGATTTTCTTCTCTCTTGGGTGTAGTCTAAGATTCTCTTCTCATTTGGGTTGAGGGGGTTTTTTGGTGTGGGTGGGTTTTTTTGTTTGTTTGGTTGTTTTTTTGTTTGGTTTGGGGTTTTTTTTGAGGTTTTTTTTTTTTGCGGGGAAGGAGAAGAAAAAACGTGGCTGTGTATCTGTGTATTTCACTGCATACTCAGTGATCACAGTGACTTACAGAAACAATAGATTTAGATATCCTCTACCTATTTAAGAACATTCAGAAAAGGAATGAAAATGAGTTATATGTTTGGGGTGTTTTTGCCAGACTCATCATTCTTTATGCTATTTCTTGGTATCTCAGAAACCCATATTTAATATGATGCAGTGGTCTTGAAGATTTTAGCTTAATTTTAAACCAGGGCTTATCGTTTCCTTTCCAATGAACTTCTTGGAGTATAAGATATACTTTTCGCATGATGAACTGTGTCTGCTTCACCTTGTTGTTAGCAAGAAACATTCAAATGACTCTTGAAGGTTTTTATCCTATTCTTTTTCTTTGGAGCTGAATATGACCTAAAAATAAAATTGGTCAATTGCAGACTAAACATCAATGACTTCTTAAAAAAGTAATGATGTTCTTACAATATCAACAGCACAGAATTAGTCCGAGGTGCACACATTTTCAATGCCCTTTTGCATCAAACCCAGAACCATTTCTAATAACCCATGAATGCTGTGGGGACCATGAAGCCAGACTTGATTGACAAAATTCAAAAGTTAATAAAAAGAAATATTGACAAAGAAGGAAGTTTTTAAAGGATGCCAGAAGAGGCACATTTAGCTAAGAGATTCATCTTTTCTAAAGAGAGCAAAATATTCCTTTGAAACGTTTATCTGGTTAATATTTTAATAGAGAGGTTTATCATTCTGAGATACCATTCTTAACTCCTAGTAAGTGTAAGCATGGCAGAGAAACAATTTTCCATTCAATTCCACTCTTTATTTGAGCAAGTGTGGGAAGGAACAGTTTAGGGACACAGACACTGATAAATGGCTTCATTATTAATCTCTTAGTTACATTTGGAACTGATTTGGACACTATCAACATTTATTTTTAGAAATGTCTTTTATACTAATGCTTTAAAAATGAAGTCAGAATGTTATTTTAATATTTCATATTTCAGTGAATATTCAGCATATTTACATTAATATTTCTTGGTTCATCTAAATAAATATTCTTCTTCAGCAGGAAATATAAAAAGTTAAACATATTTATATCCATTAGACATAACTTAACTGAGCTGTTTATCTTTCAAATATCTTCATTGACACTTTAGGAGAGGAGGGTGGATTTAACAAAAATCTCTAGTACTTTGTCACTAAATAATAGTTCTGGGATAATTTAGATTAATGGTGTTGGAGATGGATGTTGAACACAGAATGACACGCGAAGAAAGCAGAGTCACAAAAGGCAGGCGTATACACTTTGGGTATCTAAAAATTTCTGTCTAATTAATGTCCCTAAGGCAATATGGTACACAGTTATTGGTGTGGCTGATGAGTTATAATATAGAAATAGCAAGTAGTATTACATATTTTATTTAAGTGCCTCGCCAAATATGTTCCAAGGGGCTAGTTATTTTTTTTACTATTTACTAGATTTGCTTAGTATACAAAGGCCTCCCTTTTTTTTCCCCGTTATTAACATGTAATATACAAACTGGCCTATTCATATTTAATATGTTAAAGTGGTGGTATCTCACTGTAGAACATCCAAACTTCTCTGGAACATACACAAATACATATGTTGGACCAGAAACACGGGATTATCTACAGCTTTCTTGTGTCGTGGCAAATCTTGTATTGGGAACACAGTGAAAAAGACGATCCGTCTTTTCTCAAATTTCATGGAACAATGCCATTTTTTTGGCCATTTGATGGTATTATGAGTAAAAGAGAGAAATTTAGCTGTGAGTCTGTGGCTGAGGAATGAATAGCTTTCAGAACAAGCACAAAACAAAAGGTGTTCCTGCTGTTGCTACCATGATGGTCTTTCTCGAATGCCAGGCAATTCATAAGGAGGAGACCACAGGGAGAAGAAAACAAACTGTATTGCTGTACTGCAAAGCTCATTGTAGACTTTGTAATTTCCTGTATTGCAAAGCTCGCTGTAGATTTTGTAATTTGTAAGGTTTTAACTAGCAACTAAGGCTTTGAAGTATGTTTTTTGTTATAGAAGTGTAATGTCTGATTGAAGATTTATTAATGTTGTTTGGTAGGTAGCCATTTTAGTAATGAGTATATACTCCCATTAAACTCTGACATACCCAGCAGCAAAGCACAACGCTTTTGAACATCTCTGGAGGACATCACATGCGAAATTTGATGTATGAATATTTTCATAGCAAACTCTGAAAAATATAAATGATATCCTTATGTTGACTTATAGCCTGCCATTCAAAATATGGTTTAAGAATAGTGTAGTCTATGTGTGAACAGCACTAAACCTTTGTAGGTAAATGGGGAATGATGACTGCCTTCTCCGTAGAGGCTGGCAGCTCCATTCACACTGATGGAAGCTTAAGAAGGGTAGGGACACAGAGTCACAAAGAGTCACTGAGCCCAACAGGGTCATTACCTGAGTTGCTGTAGTACCCTGATCTGGACTGTTGAAGTAACACTTCAGAGGCAACTGAATTGGTCATGGAATTTTTCTTCATTTGGTTATTGAAGTAGTGTGGGCACTAATGTATGCGTTTCAGGTTTTTTGTATTTGCTGTCAAGCCTCAAAAAAGTTTGAAGAGACCTTATGGGAAGTAGGAGAAGGCTCATGGAGATTAACACGAAGGGTAGTTGTGGATCACCCATCTTGCTTTTTGTCCTCAGCTGTGGGGCATTCCAAGGTAAGGCAGACAAAGAATAAACACAGGATGGAGCATCAGGCAGGTAGCTTTCTATTAGAACCAACCACACCAAAAAATGCAAGTAAACACCACTGTCTTCTTCATATAAAATCCACTGACTTATGGTATCCTTCAGAACAGTATCGGAGAACTCTCATGGGAGAAAAGATATGGAAGGCAATCAGTTTTCAGAATGTGAGACTTGAGCAAAGGCCAACATTTGGGAAGGTAACTTTTACCAGAATACAGAATCGTGGCATAGTTTGGGTTGGAAGGGGCCTTTAAAGATCATCTAGTCCAACCTCCCTGCCATGGGCAGGGACGTGTGCCACTAGATCAAGTCGCTGAAAGCCCCATCGAGCCTGACTCTGAATGTTTCCAGCGACAGGACATCTACCACCTCTCTGGGCAACCTGTTCCGGTGTTTCATCACCCTCACAGTAAGGAAATTCTTCCTTATGTCTAGTCTAAATCTGCCCTCTTTATTTTATAATCATTACCTCTTGTTCTATCTCCATAGGCCCTGCTAAAAAGTTTGTCCCCATCTTTCAAGTTCTTATTAAGCACTGAAAGGCTGCAATGAGGTCTCCCCAGAGCCTTCTCTTCTCCAGGATGAACAACCCCAACTTTCTCAGCACAGAGAGGCGTTCTTCACAGGAGAAGTGTTCAACCCCTCTGATCAGTTTTGGAGTCCCCCCTCCGGACTCACACCAACAATTCCATGTCTTTCCTCTTCTGGAGACTGCAGATCTGGATGCAGCATTTCAGGTAGGGTCTCACCAGAGTAGAGCAGAGGGGCAGAATCTCCTCCCTCACCCTGGTGGCAACACAGCTTTGGATGTAGCCCAGGGTATGTTGGTCTGCTGGGCTGATAGTGCACATTGCTGGGTCATGTCCAGCTTTTTATCCATTATGAACCCTAAGTCCTTCTTCCCAGGGCTGCTCTCAATCCCTTCATCCCTCAGCCTGTATTCATACCCCCAAGTCAGGTTTGATTATTAGTAAATTTGGAAGAGTGAATTTATGTCTGGTAGGTGTGTACACCAGGTTACTGCACTGATGTCCACGATATGTTTTTTTTTTCTTTTTTATTCTTATTTTGAAAGTTCTGTCAGCAATTTAAATTCAAAAAAATTCTAAATGTGGGCTATTTAAGTTCACTTGGAAGTGCCGTATTTTATTTTGGCAGGTCTCTTAATATAACTCTACTATGAGGTTGAATTTAGCTGAGACTCAAAAAGCACTCTGCATGTGAAATATGCTCTGAATTTAGCTGATAGTAGTAGGCAAAAGGTGTTTAAGCTTCTTGTTTTCTAGGGATCTTTTAATTTTGCCCATTCAAATTTTCTGCGTTGTGGATGTTGTGGATGCCTGGTTTCAAGTTTACTCCAAAACAGGTTGTAGAAATATGCATTCTAGAATTCTAGAGTCACAAGTGCTATTGTCTCTTAAAGGGATAATTAGCTGGAGTACAAGTTGTTAAGAATGTCTGTCTGAATCACTGTCAAGACAGTGCATTTGACTCTGCTAAGCTGGGCATCTCTGCACTATACTTGATCGTGCAGTGAAAATATGATGGCATACAGTATGGGCTAAGTGTGGTTTTTGTTTTTATTGAAATTTAGGTATAACAGTGTGGTTGTATCAGTGAAAGCTGATGGCTGTCATAAATATCAGTCTATCAACTTAGCTCATTAATGTGTTCTACCTTTATGTGTTATGCACAACTCAAAGGCTGTGTGTATGAATCTAAGGGAAACACTTTATTAAATAGCCCTATTCTTCAAATGTCTATCAATATTAATGTTCCCTGTTTCTAAGACCTTAAAAAACAAAAAGGATTTAGCCTGGCCTTTGTTTCTGTCATATGCAACAATTTCCAACAGCTTCATGAACCTATGGAAGATGTTTATAAATTCTCACACAATTGCTTTGCTCCCTTGCCCTGCATTTGAGTGTACTCTTAATGGTGATTAGCTCACTACTTTATGCTCTGAATATTATCCAAGTTCTGCTGTCCAGCACTGAAAATAAGAAAATATTATTTACTTCTGATAGGTAGTTCAAACAGTCCCCTATGCAACATTTGCTCAGTGCTGCTAAAGATTCCTCTAAACAATTAGTGAATATAATTCTGTTTGAGCTTTTTGGGATTTTAGGTTTTTTTTCTAATTCTCCTTCCATCTTTATTCTTACAAAAAGGTAATCTATGCCATTTTTGTCCTTCACAACAGAATTTTCTAAGTCCCAAGTGCAATATTGTCCAGTGGTGTTTTCTTTACACTTGGCTCTCTGTGGTGTTGCTGGTGTGTTTTCTTTTCTTTCTTTTCAATATATATTTATGTGTATATAAAGATAATATTATATATATTTATTTATGTGTATATAAATTCTGAATTTAATCTCTATTTGATTTTTTGTTCCATCATCTTGTTTTATATCCTTTACTGAAAAAATACATCTATATATTACATTTTGTGTAAAACTCAGCACTCTTCCAATTACTGAAATAAAATAAATTCAGAGACAGCTTCTTCTGTGGAATATACCAAAAACTGCTAAGAAGACACAAAGTACAAAATAAATAACTATTCTTTTCTGCAAGCCTTGTCTGTTCCCCACACGTTACCGAAGTGTACTTTAAGTCTCTCTAATTATCCTTTACCATATTTGACAATTCTGATGCTGATAAGGTTTTTCATACAGTTTTTGGTTTTTGTGTGTGGATATTTCCTTGACTGCGGAGACAACAGCTATTCCAGTTGATCAGAACTGAGGAATTTGACAGAAGTAAGCTTATTCACTTGCATTTACTTACCTTTACCTCCTTAAGGCTAAGTAATAATCTCTTTGATTAGTGAATCCATATATATTGTATAAATAAGGCAGCCCCATTTCAGGTTCCAAGCTACTAAATCTATTGGCATGGTTGTTATCTGTCTGAATCGAACATTATACAGTTTTTGTGCTCCGACTGACAAAGCAGTGGAAAATCCATTCTAGGTACTTACCAGGTGATTTATAAGCACTCGGTAAATGGTGGTAGGGCCTGACTTTGAACTGTACGTGTTTTCCAAACCTAGTGTTCCCAACGTAATTTAAAAGCTTACACAAAAGAGAAGGCAGACAGAAAACTAGAAATCTTGAGGCAAACAAGTATTTTTGGGTGGGAGAAATGCAGGTATATATTGCTCAACTTGGCCTTACATTACTCTTGAAATGAGTGTGAAAAACCTTTTGTTCTTCAGGTGTTATCAGCCTTTTTTTTGTTTGCTATTAGTAAAACATCAATTTGCAAGTTCCATAGTTTAGCCCCTCATTAGAGCCCCCAAAATTTAGAACCCCTCAGAGACTTTGAAGCTTTTTTACCTTTAATATTTACACTGACTCCTGGAAAGTGTCCTTGTGAATTACTATGTAATTATAGTTTGAAGGGGCTGAAACATCAAACTGAGCTTAATCTGTTAAGCTGTTAACTCCATATAAGTATTAGGAATCTAAATGTTGTGGATTTGGGGTTTTGGTTTTACGGTTTGGTATTTTTTTGCTTCTTTAAAGTTCTTCATTTCAGTGCTCAATGAAGAATGTAGCTAAAAACATCTGAACAAAGTGGCAAAAATTGAAAATTAAATTAAAGAGTCTTCAAAATGCTGGTGTGATTAATTAGATTTGCCATAAAAGCATCCTGATATTATTGTCTGCCCCCACTAAAAACGCTGATAACATATGAAGACTGACCCTTTCCAAGACGATATATTTGAAATGCAATCGTAAGGACAGTGTTTTCCTTTGCTATTATGCTTGTTTAATCCTCTAGTCATGTATCTTTTGCTCTACAAATCTCTGGGGTCCAGTTAACATCTTGTAGTAGGTGTTTGCTATATGTCAGGGTTACCTTGAAGAGGTAGGTATCATGACCCAGTTATTAAAATTATTAGAGAGATTACTCTGCCTGAATTAAGGTGCAAACAAGACCACATGCTGAAGTCAATAGTATGGATTTTATTTAACAGTAAACGTGCTGTAGGCAGAGAGAGAGAGAGAGAGGAAGAGAGGAGGGGAGAGGAGAGAAAGAGAGTGAAAAAGAGAGAGATTAATTATAAAATATCACTACTCCGTGGATTCCAAAGGCATCCCATTCATCCTTTTCTTCTGGTCTTTTTGGTGGTGAGCGTTCTGCAAAATATAGAGTTCAATGGCTTAATATTTGTTTAGGCCAGGTGGGAATGCTCAGATACCTCCCCTGGGGGGGGACATGTTTGACACAGTCTCTTGCCCTGGAGGCTCTGGACATGTTGCATCACTGAGGATGATGTGCAGTGCTCTGGTGCAAGGCCTCAGGAGTCATTCTAGGGGCATTTTGGGGGTCTTTGATGGATTATGACACCTCCTCAGCTACTTCTTACACAAGTGTCCCACGGATGTGGTCTTCCTGGGGCAGGGGGCGGTTTACAATTGACCCAGTTTGAGCAAGGGAGGATGGGTTTGCACCCCCTCTGACCAGAGCTTATGCCACACACCCAAAACCTCTCGTCCTCAGAGAGGGGGGAAGTGTGTGCAAACGTGCAAACCTGGCCTCAGCTGCTGAGCCTGTGGGCTATGGACTCTCCTACCCCTCCACTCCACTCCCACCCAGAACTGATTTTCAGAATGGCTGCTGGGTATGTCTTTCTTTTGGATACATTCTTTCCCCTCAGCCTTGCTTATTTCTCCCCAGACCTGACATAACTGGACAATAGTGTCACCTTTATCTTATCTCAAGTTCCTTTAGGTGGCTTAACTCACAGTCCAAAGTTCCAGTCAGGAGGCAATTCCAGGGAAGGGTGGGCTTTGGTGGTCACAGCTTCTTTAAAAAGTTTTGTCGTAATGGGCAAAAAGTCTTTCATAACAATGTTTAAGCCATTAATGATAACGTTTCAGTCTCTCACAGTAGGTCATTAAATTTGCTTCAATGTGTTATTGAATATGGAGAACAGGGAGGAGCAGCCATTAGCCCATGGGCTATTTCTAGCCCAAAATGTTTGACTCAGCTTGTTCCTGCTGCTTTTCCGTGTTGCTCCAGATAAGTCTCACAGCAAGTTACCAATGTAGCTTCCAACATTCTTGGTGTACCCATGATTCTTCTTCATGTTATGATGCACGCATTTACTGTGTTGAGACTATGGCCTTTCCTATGTCAGCTGGGCCCTCAGGCAAGAGAACAACGCAGAGGAGGCTGTTGGGATGTCCTGGCAGCAGAGAAGGTCTGTTCTTTGTGAGCAAAATAGTCATATGCAGCTGTAGTGCAATAGGATCTGCACACAGATGGATGTCACTGCCCCTTTGGTCGTGGTAACACTGCAGTAAACTACAGACTGTCCTAGTTAGACTTGATGCATAGGTATGGCTGCAGACAAAGTGTTCTGCATTTATCAGCAACTTCTTCATGTTCTTTTCTCTTTCTCAACCAGCTGCCTACACTGACATCTGCACCTTAGCGCTTTACTTCATATGCCAGTGCTGCTCACCCAGTGGGAGTCTTTATACTCCTAGGATTACACAGACTTTTACTTAATCAGCTATTGTTTTATATCATGTATGCAATTGAAATTATTATCTGAGTTATGTGTGAGCTTTGAGGAAGGCACCTGTAGAACTGGTAATTTGAAGAGGATTGATTTCATCATAATTTGGAGGACTTTCATGTCCGCACTGAAACGAGTTTAGACTTCTTTTATAGTGACTAGAGAGAAAAGAGCACTTCAAAATTAATTTTTGATTTTAGATAAACATTCTAGACAGTGTTCTATTTTTTTTCTATTTGTAGGTATTGGGTAGTGAAGGACAAAAGTGTCTCCAATGTGTCCTATTTTATATGTCATTCTGGTGCCTAGCTGATCTCTGTTCTCTTACATTTTCTGTTTATGAGAGTCAAGTCGCACTGAAGACAATCCTACCTTTGAATTCTCTAGTGTATGTTTGTATTCCCCAGTTAAATTGTTAATTAAACATTGTATGTTACGCATGTTTATCAGCTGTGCTGCTGCATACTTTTATGTAAATAGTTCTCCGTGTTGGTTTGCTTTATCTGCATGTATCATCCTAGATTTGTATTTTATTAAAAATACTTTATCTAACTAGTTTAAATTACTTGTTGGACAGGAATAAGTCATTAACATGGTTTTACAGTTTTTAATTGTGAGTCCCACAATTGTAGCTACAGAGAGAACTATTTAATTAAGAAATGTAAAGTTAAGTGCCATGTCACTGAATTCACATGCTCCTCCCTCCCCCTGTATTTCAGCCAAAGTTTTCTTTCTGGCACTATTTATCCCTAAACCTGGAGTAATGAGCTAAATCAGTGCAATTACTTATGAAATAAAGTATTATCGACATGAGTAAAAATGGAAAAGTCTGTCTAACTAAACTGCAAGTTATTCCACTTGTATTCAATAGTTTGTCAAGACTTTGATCTGCTTTTTAAACTTACTCAAATACAGAATGTCACTGATTAAGCATAAGGAGAACAAGAAGTTCCTCTATTTGTCATATGTCTGATTCTGAGAAATTTAAAGAGCTATCCAAAGCACAGAAGATAATGACAATTTTAGACTTCAGTTATTGAGGAAAAACAGCCTGACAGGTCACAGCAAGCCTGAGTGGCACTGCAAAGCCACACTGACAGGTAGGCTTTTGTTTCAGAAGGTGGAGGAGGTACAGAGTGAGACTATTTTAGGTTACATTCTCACTCCACAGGGAGAATGTAGGGAGAAGTTAAAGTGACCTGTTAAGGTGCTGGAAGGGTTTCTGAAATGACAGTGTTCACAGTCCCATGGAAAAGAATAGAGTGACAGAGTAAAGTTAATAAACTTGGGAAAATCAGTCTTTTGGAAATGATAGGCAGGGTCTCTTGGGAAAAACGGCTAAGTAATAAAGCTCTCTCCTCATACCTTCTCTAAATATGTTATGAGAAAATGGAATATGTTAAAAAACCAGTGGCAATCTATACTAATGCAGAAGGAGGGATATGAAAGTATATGGAGAGGTTGGGGGGTTTTGTTATTTTGGGTTTGTTTTGTTCTCTTTTATTTTGTGGCTTTTCTGGTTGGTTGTTTGGTTTTGGTTTGCATCTTTTCAATAGTTCCGCAGTGCTTCCTGTGGTCCTCATTTCTTGGTTATACTTTCAATATATTTTGTGTACTCTTTTTGAGTTCCTAGCCATTTACCCTTCTTCCATTGCTTCTTCAATTTCATCAGTAATGACTGAGAAGGTACTTCCTTTACTTGTTGTATGCTCAAAAATATTTTTTTGTGCATCCATTGTATCTGAGAGGCAGAAGAAAGGCTAAAGACAATAATAAAGGGATAGTATGAGTGAATACATAATACAGAGAACCAATCTAGCATGTAAACTGCCTAATAGGTAAAAAAGATGAAAAGATTCATGGAAAAATTGGAGAAATAAAGGAAAGTATCCATCACTCTTCAAACAAATGATAGCATTAAAGCATTTGTTTTGGCAGAATAAAGATAATTGTAATTAGATTTCTAATGCATTAATTTTTAATATGGGCAGAGAAAGAACAGTTTTAAGAGTTTTTCATTAACTTTGCTGTTTTTAATGGCAAGCTGTAATATATTTTTTTCTTCAAGGACTTAATAAAAAGAAAGAAGCACTTTTTGAATCATTAATTACTTTTGAGAAATGATGGGGACAGGTTAGATACTAGGGGATTGAAGAAGAACAAACAGTATATGGAAAGTGTAGTTTAAGTGTGAAGAAAAAATGAGCACAGTATGCAGTTCTAGGGAAGGAAAAAAAATGCTCTATATGAATTATGAAACAAGTTATAGTACCCAGAGAATAATGAAATAAGAAGAAAACAACCAGATGAATTTGACAAGAGCAAAGAGTGTCAAAAAATCTGTTTACTTTCTTCAGTGAAAAGTGCTCATCTAGTGGATAAAGAAATAGAGAGCAGTCTGTAATATTTTACTCTGTAAGAATTCTGATATCTGATTATGTGATATGAACAAAAATGACCAGTGACATTGCCCAGGTGAAACTGCTGATCAGTACATGTGCAACTGGCTGATCCCCTGTCCCCCACCCCTCACTCTGGTTTTCTCTCAAATCAAAAGAGCCTTCCTTGGTACAGCTCTATCTAATGTTTTCAAATTTAGGCTTGTTGTTAGAGTGCAGCATATAGTTAGAACATCTCTGGATTTAACGGTGTTAGGTATATATTAGATATTACAGGAAGACACCAGAATAAACTTTGAGAAATGATGAACCAGCTAATCACTGGTACTTCAGTGAAGGATTGCAGCTTGCAGCAGATGGTCAGCCACACATCTAGAACAAGGAAAAGGTCAAATAAACTTTTTTTCCTTTTCTTGTAGGAGTTGTAGGTCTTAAATTGAAATGAAGGAGTTTTGCAGGAGTTTTGCTTGTAACACATGGGAGTTAATTATTATTCTCTGATGTGAATAAAACTCTCAGCTGGAACAGTATGTGAAGCTTTAAGTATCATCCTTGAAGGAATGTGTAGCTAAAGTGAAGAATATCCAGAAGAAAAGAAATCCAACAGGTTTGGAAAACAGTGAAAATCATGAAAGAATTCCACTCTGGTAAGTTTAAAGAGAGATGATCTCTTTTGCAAGATATGCAAATCCCTAATAAAAAGATGGAAATTACTTCCCCACACCCCACTAGTACTAGGAGAAAAGAGAAATAATCTGTAGATGATCTTAACAAATGAGGAAACCACTTTTAAATGGTGAGGCTAATAAACCACTGGAATAGCCTACCAAGGAAGAGTGTGGCACCTCCTTCAGTTCATGCTGCGTAGAGTCAAAAATTTGATATTGGTCAGAGATGATCTACATGAGTTTCCTTTCCTACTGAAGGCCAGACTTATGGATCTTGAGGCCTCTTCCAGCCCTGCCTTTGTTTTTCCTTATTCAGAGGTGTGCTTCTTCCCTTTCAGGATGAGTTCTCCAGTTAAAACTACTGACAGAACTTTTGTAAGGAGAACAGTATGTTCAATAATTCAGAACACACAATGACTTGTGTGGGATGACTGCAGGTGCATTGTCATTGTAGTCAATATTTATGCAGGAAAATAACTCTTTGATAAAGATTCTGTGGTGTAAGAAGTTAATAACCGACTATGAAATTTCACCTAAAAATTAAAGGGAGATAAATATCAACAGAATATGCAGTGGGAAATAAATTTGAATTTGACATTTTCTCTCCATTATTCTCCATTCCATTATTATATGGAATTCTTTCATGATTTTCACTGCAAAGTATGCATGAAAATTTGGTAACATGTTGTCATGTGTAGTTTGCTGTCTACTGCTGATATTGAGTATTTTTGTCTGATTTTAGTGCAGGAAAGTATACAGAAAGAAATAGAACTTAAGCTTATTAATGGTGTCACTACAATGTTTTACATAATTTGTTTTGAGTTTAAATTTCTGCTGTAGCAGTCTTTAATGAAAATTAATATTTCAGGGATATATTAATCTATTGTACCAGCCAGCTAGAAATAAATCCTAAAATATTGGGCTATATACAATCATCTTCTTTTTCCCCTTGATATTTCAGCTGATTTGGAGTGTACTGACTTCAAACAAAAAATCAGACCAAAAAAACAAAGAACCCCTTTGTGAAGATTCTGGTAGTTCTGAGAGGTAATGATTTTTAAATAAGCTAGGGAAATATTAGAGAATTATACAGAGGATTTAAAAAAACCCTTAAGTACATATTAAAGTTTCAAATACATCTACAGTTCCTGAAACAAATTGAAGAGCTGCCTTTTCTGTCAATCTGGAGGATTTATACAGGAGATAATGTACTAGACAACTATTGCAAATGCTAGTATTAAATATTTCTCATAGAGGAAGAAACTTATAGGTATTGGGAAGCCCTCATATTAAAGATACAGGCTATGACTGCTTGCATATTTGTATTTTATATTACTTTTCCATTTGGACTTGTAAATATTGTCTGTGTTTCTACAGAGACAGAGAATAAGAAAACTCGCTTTGAAGGTGATTTCTTGTTAAACAGTGTTTTTCGAAATGCTCTTTCCAGATGAATTCATACTATTTCAGCCTGAGGCTGCCAAATCCACTCGGAGATATCCACATTTTAGGGTCAGTTGTGAGGTATAAATCAATGAGAACTCGGTCGAGTTCATATGTCTTCTACTTCCCTTTGACTCATCAGCTTCAGGAGAAAAAAAGGAAAAACATTCTCTCCTTTGAACTCTTCAGAAGCAGTACCCTCTCCAAATTATCCCAAAAGCCTAAGATTTGGGCCATCAGTCAACACTTCAACCATAACTTGCCTCTTGGGAACACTTTATTGCAAATGAGATTAAGGATGTTTTCCTCTTTAAAACTGTATACCTAGTGAGCCAGGGTATATATTTCTGTTTCAGCATGGTCTGAAGCACCCATGTGTGCAGTCCCACAGATGCAACTTGCTCACTAGTAGATGGAAGTAAGTTCCATTAATAATGGAACTATACTCCTGTGTAACATAGCTGATGGAATCCCTTTTCCAATTTTGTTGTAAATGTTTTCTCCAGAAGTACCAGGCTCTGTTGTTATAGAAAGAGGGAGAAACCAGTGGGATGTAAAACTAACTTATGCTAAGTGTTGTGGGGGAGGGGGTTCCATTTAGCAACTTTTCTTTTTGCTCTGCAGCAGTTGTCACCCAGTGCCTCAATCGACTGTCAGGGTCCTGTCCGAAATGCGTAGAGTAGGAGGCTTCTTACTCTTAAACAATACACATGTAAGGAAGCTTTCTCTACGGAGTTCTCACATTGGTAGTGCCATCCTTGGGATGAAGGATGGAGGTGGTGGTGGTGAATGATTGTTTTTCAGTATTTATTTGGTGGTTCTAGTTGCAAAAACTTCAGAAAAAGCAAGCTGGTTTTAACCTGGAGAGGTGCAAGATGCACCACCTTCTCCCTGGTAATGGGGAAGTAATTTGTTACTATACTTATTTAAGTGTCTGACTACTAGTTTTTTTCATCTTTAGTATTGTTTTTTTATTTTCTTGTCTTAAAAAAGTAGTTAGGAAGCTGAATTCTAGTTTCCCTGATATAATTATAAGATCTCAGTACTTTTTATTTTTCCTCCACTTTACATAATTCTGTTACTGATTTCTGTATGTCCTTTTCAGACTTCATTTCTCTATAACCACATCTTTAGAGGATTGATAAATACTCAAGTCTTTAATATCTTCTTAATCCATAATTGTTCTGTATATTTCCCTACAATGCTATCTTTATAATTTTCATTTTCTTTTATTTGTCATTGATTTCAAGCTTCTGATGTTAATTTTGGGTTTTGGTTCTAACCTCCAAAGCCACTAGTGTGTTGGCCAAAGATATGAGAGAATTAATTTTGATTCTCAAGTTGCCCAATAATTGGTCTTTTGGGGGATAAAAATTTACAGGCGTTTTTCAGGAGGCTACTCCAATACTCAGGCATTCTTACAGTATTTTGTGACGCAAGTTTTCTTTAGTCTCATCAACATCTTGCACTGTGATGGAGGAGTTTACTTAAGTGCAGGTTCAAAAATACACCCATCCTCCCCTGCCCTGCTCTCCAAATTCTGTTATTTACAACCCATTTTCAGAGAAGCTGAGAACTGAACAATTGCAACTGGAGTTGCAATGGTATCTGTGAATCACTCCCAGTCAGTACTCTGCAACAAGGCATCCATTTAGCACCAGTGCATCACATAAAGGTTTAGCCTAAACTGAAATGCAGAGGAGTTAGTTACTGAAAAGATTTGTCGTTAGTTATAGGTTCACCATTAGTTTAGAGCACTTGCTGTAAATTTGTTAAAAATATTGCATTCAGACCTTCACTGGAGTTTTTAGCCTGTCTTTCAGCCCCATATGAATCATTGAAATCAGCCACAGGGATTGATTAAGGAAAAAAAATTATCCTGCAAAATGTTTGCACGAAGGAATGATATCTACCGTGTAAACAACCATTTGAAGAATTTTTTAATTGAAGTATAAGAGCTGTGCCAAAAGTTATTGTCCAGCCATCTTTGCTTTTCTGACACCGTAGCATATTTGTGTAAATGGTTGACTGAGTCCTGACTTTTACAGAGACTCTATAAACGCCTAGTAGAAGCCTTTTCTCTAAGTGTTCATATTTAAGGCTGTTTTAGCCATATTCAGAGTTGGACTTATTTCTCATTGTGCTGTTCCAGTTAATGTTACAACCTTTTGAAAACGGAGTTTTAGTTAGTTTTCCTTCAGACCGTGATATTGTATCTTTTGTATTTGCTCCAAGGGGACTAAGATTTGGAAAGTGCCAGTGCCTGTGGAAGTGTATTGGTTTAAATTGCTGTCTCTGGATTTGTTTCTTGATGGATTGCTTTCCTTAAAATATCTTTTTCATGAGTTTAAGATGGTGAACACATTGGGCTGGGCAGTCTCTATGGAGATGACTGCCCTCCTTTTGTGTGGAGTAGGCTGGAGAAGGAGGAAGAGAGAAGAAACATTTGGTTAGCGTGTTTGGCAGCCATGGGCTGGTTTCTGGATGTGAATTGTGGGTGGTGTCTCCATCATGTTCGACCACTGAGAATCTTTAGGCAGCACTGCTGACATACTCTTTTTTTCTCTTTATGTCTCCTGCCATCCTCTCCAATGGCTATGGTCTATCCTTTCTTTCAGAGTGTCCTTTGTTTTCCCACTCTGGGTGTTATTGAGAAATCATGTGTAGATGGATGTTCTGGGATCTTCATGATGGGCTGTGTCATCCAAACTTGTCATCCTTTTATCCCTCTCTCTTCTTGTTCCTTCTGGTGCCTCCACACCCATGCACTCTCACTTCCTATCAATTTTAACATTTCTATTACAAATACTCTGCGCAGAGAAAGAAGAAATTGTCAATTTGCCACGTTTGTAGTGCATGCACCGTGCAGAGAAAGATTGGTAGGTGTAGAGAAAAAAAATAGAATGGAAATTGCTAGGATAGATTAAGAATTTCTCTGAAATTCTTAATTCAACAGCCATAAAAGGAGCTGCAGACAGTCCTTTAGCTATTGGATGTACGAGGCCTAAGAGACAGCTTTCTTTGCTGTGCTTTTTGCAGTGCTCTTCCATCATCAGAGAGTGTGGAGAGTGATACATGCAACTAACACTCCGTGGGAGCAGAGAACTGCCAAGAGCTGGTGCAAACACAGGAAGCAGCTGCCAGCAGCCTTCTCTCTGTCTAAGAGAAATACCATAAGGTACCAGGGATTAGGAATCTTTTGTCTTTGCCTACAAATACTTCAAATTATGGACGACAGCAGGTCTAGTGTTAGGACTTCTTCTCTCCTGCTATTGCATTAGGATTCACTTTCCAGGAAAGCAGAAAGTGAGCTTCATAAATATAAAAAGCAAAAAAAAAGGTTGCTGTCAACTCATATGTGTTGCAGTAGTTAATGGCACTATAGATCTTGAGTGCTGACTTCCTCTTGAAAAACACTGTTGCTTTTGTGAGTTGTCCTCCTGTACTCAGCCTTTTCCTCAGAAAGGTCAGAGTGCAGAGAAGGTTAAAATTAGTAATAATAAAATAAATTAATTAAATTTTAAAAAGCTGAAAGAAGAAAAAAAAAGTGAAGTATCAATAGAACAGAGATACCAAAACAAGAGAAGATAGACTGTGGTAAGTCATAAAAGAAAAGAAAAATGTAATGGTGAAGTCAGAAAAGATAGGAAGGCTGATGTTACATAAAAATACAAAAAAACCACAAATGGGTGATGTATCAACTAATCAATGAAAGTGTTACAAAGTATAATGCAAAGATATTTGTGACAATGAGGAGTAACAGCCTACAACAGCTCTAACTACACAGCACAACAGAGAGACTTGTCAGGCTCTGAAAGCATTACAGCTTCATCAGCGTGTGCCCTGGTTAATTAGCACAAGTGCGGAGTGTTGCCGAGGCAGCTGCAAGGCTGCCAGCCCTGGGGCGGGCAAACCGGCAGGCGGACCGTCTGCAGGATGCTTTGAGTTGCACCTGAGAGCAGAGGCCAAGCTTGTCTGACCCAACCTAATACAAACGTGAACAACAAGACTTGGAAATTGCCTTCCTGCAGAGTTTCAGGTGATAAAGAGGAAGAAAGAATGGAAGACAAAGAAAACGAAAGGGGAGGAAGAGAATAGATAGCTAGGGGGGTTGGGTCCCAAGAAGAAGAAATAAAAGAACATGATGCTTGCCACATATTAACCCCATCAACTCACATCCTCCTGTCATTTTTTCCGGTTTACACTAAATGTTTGAAGCTGCCTACTTGTGAAGAGCTTTGGAGTAAAAAGTAGTGCAAAAGGGATGGGAAATATTTAGCCTGGAACAGCTCACAGTGGCACTGTTCTTCCTTCTGTGTGATATAAACAACTGTTGCTATTTTCAAGCTGTGTATCATTCTCATCTCTGTTAGAAAGAACTATGAGTATTTTGTTTGATATTTTTAAAATCCTCGTAGTGTTGCAAGTTACTAGGGACTGCTTACCCTGTCTTTCAGTGAGTGGAATCAAGACAAAAGGAAATAGATGGTTTGCTCAAGTGCAGAGGAGATGTGTGCCATGTAAAATATTTCATCCCAAACCTCCATGGTCTTACTCTGCTGTCTCCTCAGCAGAGATCCATGTGAGCAGTTGTCTCACTAATTTACCAGCACAGGAATAAAAAAATCACAGATAAATCCTGCTCTTGTGGCACAAACTCAATATCCTGCCTAGCACATGGATTCTGTGAATTTCTACTGCATTTGGATGAGTGCTGCAGAGGAATGAAGTATAGTCCAACATAAATGCCACAGTGAATGGAAATTTATGTGGCAGAATGAACTAAGTTAGCAATGTAGTTTTGGTGTTGAATTAAATATTAAAGTGAGTGAAATTGCTGCATACAATTTGGACTGTCATGCATTTTAATGTTTAATTCAGAAAGCCTCCTTTTTAAAGTTTCTTCAGTTAATCTTGGAGAAATAAAAGACATAATCAAATGCTGGCCTGCAACAGAAATTTAGATAATTGCTTGATTCAGAATTTCTTTCAATTCTGTTGTGAAGAACTTGCCTTCTGAGCTGCAATTAAAAAATATTTTTTTCCCTGAAGCCTCAATATAGGTGAACTGATAAAAGCTGAGATGCCTTTTTTATTATTATTACTTTTTTTGTATTTTTTACTTTTAATTCATAGTTAACTTATTTTTTCCCATGATAGGTATTTTCAGAAGTTTCTGTAAATCACTCTAAGTGCTTTTTAAAAAAGGAATAGGGAGTTCCAGGATTGTATGTGAAATATGAAGTATTGTAATTGTAATAATTCAACAGGAGATTGAAAAGTATTGAAAAATAAAAACCATATTATCTGTAAATGTGGAGAAAATTAAGTAGAATGGTCATGAAAAAATGGAAAAATTCCGTTTATATCAGGATGATTATTTACTAGAAAATACAGATTATGATACATATGTATGAGGCATTTGAAAGAATGCTGCTTTGGTTATGGTACTAAACAGACAAAATTTGAGGAATATTAAATGACATCTGTAAACTTTGTGCTGATTTATAATCCAGCCTCTGTATACTAAATGAGACAGGGATGCAGAAGGAAATGATATGTGAGTTCACATCTGAAGATTGCTTGTCACTGTGTCTATGCAAGAGGTAAAATATCTGGGGAATTATGAGGAATTCTGGAAAAAAAATAAAAAGTTTTAAGTTCAATTCTGCAATATTTATCTGAAGTCATAAGAGCCTATCACGAGACCAAAACTAAAGTTTTCAATCTATTCTTTTTCTGGTTGGGAACTTTGTGAGTATGACAACAAACAATTACAGCCAAGAAAACTAATATAGAAAGCCTTTTCAGTGGGAGCTTTACTGTATTTCCTCCATCACTGTTCTTAGGATTAATCTGTTCCTGACTTACAGTTCTGTCTCGTTGTTTCACTTTGGAGACTGGTGCCTTATCTATAAACTGCTTGTGGAAAACAAGTATCTACTGGGGTGCTGTTGCAGTATATGTTATTGAATAGGGTTAGGAGTATTTCAGTTAGCTACTCTGTTGATATGTATTTTTTTCTCTTAAGCTTTTATCATATCTATCACATTTATCATATTTATCCTTTTATCATATCATATAAAGCAAAATGTTAGGAGGAAAATTATTTGAATCAATGTCATGCTCATGTTTTTTGTTCCTGATCCTTTTATTCTCAATATTTAAGGAGTATAGTCAGCAACTGAACAAACATTTTGTAGTCTAAAATTGTGTCTTGAATGGAATCCTTGTAACATTTTACATGCACATAGATGACATTTATATTTAAGTATTTTTATCATGTAAGCATACAGTCTAGTTTCATTCAGAACCATGTCCTTGAGTAAAATCACTGCTGATTATCCCAGCTTCAAAAATATGATGGGGTGAACCCCCATGTATCTGAAAAATCAAATTTAGCTTTCCTCTTTCAACCTTGTGAAACCACATAAAGCACATTTGGAGACGTAGAAAATCTGTGACAAAGCAAATGAAGGCAGAGTCTGACCCACAGAAAACTGGACAGGAAGAAGGGAAACAAGACTTCTCAAACCATGCAAGAATGGTGAATAATAAACTTGAAAGAGTTTCTAATGCTCATAAGTTTGCAATACCCAAAGGGTATTGCAACAGGGAGTTATCAGCTAGAGAGGGTGATGTATATCTCTTTTGTTAATGAGGACTAGTTGAAACAAAGGGCTTCCACCTAAACCAGGTAGAATTTAAGGACTTGAGTCTTAAGCTGTGCTCTGAAAGGCCCACTGCTCAACTGAGAGGGCACGTCAAACTCATGAGGTTTCTCCTGAGAGAATCACTCTGATTCTGCTCTACACAGGCAGAAACATTCTCGCTTGAGGATTGTGTAGGTTATACCTGTCAAAATTGCTTAAGAGGTCTGGCCTGAGTATAGGACCAAGAGATGAAATAACACACACACAAAAAATTAAGTTACAATAAAAATGAAAATAGAAAAAAAGCCTAAATTTTCCAGACTGCTATTTCCAGATAAAAAGTCTTATTAAATCTAGTCTTGTTGACAGGAAAAGTATTATTTATCCATAAGGGTTTGATTAAGTGGAAGATTAATTTTCAAGCAGGACATTGAGAAAACCTATTAACTTTCCAATTTTTGCAAAGGAACTTTCCTCCTGTGATTTGTTGTGTGTGTGTGTCTTACTGAGAAGAGAAATCCTCATTTATTACTGTTTATTCTCCTTGTGCCCAGAGGGCTTGGGGTAGAAACTAAATTAAAAATTATCTTGTCTACATGTTTTACCTAGAGCAGTGATGATGTGAGCATTCTTGAGCCGTGGAAGAGATGAACAAAAGATTTGTCTAATTTGTTTTTCTTTAGAAATCTGCCTATCTGCTGACTCTATATAATTTACAGTTTTCTTAAAAGGTAGTCTGTGGGGACATGGAAGGAAAACTGTAACTGATATAAATGTCTGCCCATATATCTGTCTATTTACATGAGGTAACAGGATCATGACAGTCTTTCCCACTAAATGGTAATGATACTCAAGAGTCTCAATCATTGTGTGGGGTCTTAAAAAATTTAGAAATATATCTAGAGGATGTCATAGATAAAAGAAATTCAGATGTCCTCAGGATTCTGATGGTTAAACCTGTGGAAAATTAAGATTGGCCATCCAATCAGCGAGAAAGGTCATCCACTGGAGCTAGTAATGAAGGGTTGTCCCCAGTGAGTGTCTGTCAGCCCCTGTTCTTGCTTGCAGACTGACTTCTGGCTGAACTCCAAGTATAACATATTACTGAAATCGTCTACTGCTTTGGGAATTTTCTTAGTCTTTTCTATGTAGTGTCTCTAAGCCTTTTAAACTTACTTTTTTTTGGGACTTGCTTTTTTCCAGCTTTTCCCTGCTCTTCATATACTCCTAAATACCTTTTATTTGTGGACTCTTGACTTAACTCCCTCACAGTGATGCACACACTAGCTGATGACTATAGTCAATGCTTCAACTTTCCTTCACTCATGTTGAAGGCAGAATTCCTTCCCTCTTCCAACGGAGAGAACTTCTTGCCACAAATAACATGAAAGGGAAATGATGAATGAGTTGCATATGCAGGTACACAACTCAGTGAGAGGTTCTACAATAGGAAATTAATGGTTTGGCTGCAGCCACTCTAGTAGCCCTGATTCAGGTGCTGATGCCAAGAGAGGGACTACTAGATCTTGATGATGTTCATCATGTCAGGTTCACATTGGTAGCCAACTATGGGTTTGTCACTGATGGTGACTGACAGTCAATACCCACAATTATAAATTTATGGCTTAGTTTGCAAACCTTTCATGTGGCCTTTAAAAACTTGGTAATCTGACAAGATTCAATAAAAGACAGAGAGGTAGAGTTATTTCGCTGATTCATCCTGCCAGCCAGACTGATACAAAAACCTGGCTCCACACCAGGAGTGTAAAAATGACTGAGTTTCTCTCTGCCAAAGAAGATTCCATATGCTTTACGGACAGTAAAGTTCAGGGAGAAGATTATGTCAAGATTTATGTCTGTTGTTATTTAAGTTAATGAGGGAAATCTATCTAGGGGTAATGCATGCGTGAGATCCAGTTGAATTAACTGTTTTAAGAGCATGATGAAAGCCTATCAGGTTGCATATGTTACTAGACTTTTTCTTCTAATTCTTGCAGTGAAAAGCAAAGTGACATTTCCTTTTTCTCCTCCTATTCATACTTTTACTGAAGAAAAAAGAATTTTGGAGGTTATGGGATTATGAAGAATTTGATTTGCTTTAAGATTTTAAAGGTCAAAAGCCTAAAGAAGTTAGTTATTACAAGTGGGAACATGAAAGTCAGCTGGAGATGTCAATTTAATTGGGAAAAATCAGATTAGAAAATGGAGCTACAAACTAACTGTACTTTTATAATGATGATAAATTAATTATATTAATGCAGCCCATTAAACATTCCATTTATACATCAAAACCTTGGCAGGTGAAAGAGGTCTTAATCTGATGGTTTAATATTTTTATTATGAATTTATCTTTTGGTATCGGTTTATATTCAACAGTGCATCTGTTCTGGGACTCTATACAGATGCTTGCCTGCTGTCTCTTTGCCAAGCTGGAAGTGGTCCCACCTCAACAGTGTAACTACTGGTACAGAAAACAATCAGAAAATCTTCTGTTCTCCTAGTCATGGACAGGTACAAAGGCAATCACTGAGCTAGCCTCAGGTCTTATCAAATGCAAAATAACATTTAATATCTTGGGAGGAAGGAGAGGAATTACATTTTAATAATTTACTGTACTCAAGTAGAATGTGGCTTCTTTTCTGAAATCACAAAGGCAAAAACTAAATATCATCGAGTGAGTAAAAATTTGTGACGATTCTAGAATCACTGAAGCAATCAAAATTATACTAATGCAATAACAATACAGAGTTACATACAGGTATTGCAACGGAAAGTCCCGTGTTAAACTTGAGATGGTAGCTGTGTTAGTTCAGGTAAAGTATTAAAAAAAAAATTTAAAAAAATTTAAAAAAAATTAAAAAGATTTTAAAAAGCAATAACCAAGATCAGGAATTCTCTGCATTGGCCTGTTGTGCGTTCCTGTCTTTAGAAGCTGCACTGCTCACCAGGCATATCAATTGTGGAGTGGAGTGTGTTTTTCTTTGCAAGATTGGAGACATCTATAGTAAGACATCTTTAATTCCAGAGTATTGTGGATGTAAATAGATGAGATGGACAAAATGTTCTGATTCAATGGGTAGAGAAGCAGGCGTGCAGAAATCGTCCAGCTAGGGGCGTCTCAGTGTAGTCTCCCTAACCTACATTTATTGGGCTTTCTGCAGCTAACGGAGAAAGAGAGGGGCATGTTCTCTATCACCAACTGAAACAGTCTATTTCTGTTCAGGTTCATCAGATGGATTAAGAGGATTTCATAAGTTGTATGTTATGTCAGTCCCAGGGATAATGACTAAAATTAGAGCTCTTGGGTAAAAGTAAATACATTCTCTGTAAAGGCTTCCAACTGAGAAATGTAGGTGGTTTTGTTGTTTCATTTTGTTCCGTCTCTTTTTTTTTTAAATCCAGGAATCTATTGCTTTTTCTCATGAAGTTGTCAAAAAATAATGCAAACCCAAGGAAAACATAAACAAGCCAGCATCATTGAAATTATGCATATTTCTGGAAATGTGGAGATGATGGCATTCCAGTTTTTTCTGCATATAGTGAATAGAATTGAAAGGGTTTGGGTGAAGTCACAAAGGTCACTAGATTGCTGTTTGATTTAAGGTACTTATATTACAGCATAAAAAAATAAGGAAATCCTTTACCATTTCCAAAAGATTTTCGACTGCCCTCAGAAACAGGGTTTAGGTAAATTTTCATTCAAATTGAATTTTAAATTTTTGGAATTTACTGTGATTAAAAAAAAAAAAAAGCTTTGTCTTATTGATTTAATCTATTCCCATATTCTAGTCTCCCATTCCCATGAATGAACAGTGAAAGCAAAAGCCTTGTTCTTTACATTGTTTTTTCTTGAACTGCATCACATAGACATTTATTAGCCATAGACCTCTTAGGTTAATTACTTTGCTGAGAAGGGGCAGGCTGCATAAAAGGCAATAATCAGAACTCAGTGAACTGCTTTTTGTTTTCAGCATGTTTCCTTCTAATGTTATCTTCATTAACATTCCATTTAATTAGAAAAGTAAATTTCTCAATGAATTGCCTGTGTTCTGATTTCCTTTTAAAGTTAATACTACATAAAAATCTGTTCCTTGTGGTAGAACGGGCAGTTAATTCTTGTTGCTGTCACAAGTGTGTGTATTTCAAGATAAGTTGATAATACTGTCGTGAAGCAGAGTGGAAAAGACCTGGGAGCACTGGAATAAACATGAGAAGACAGGGAAAAGGAAGAAGGCAAGGAGGGGCCTAGAGGAAGTAGATGTAAAAGGAGCAGAGGGAAAGTAAACATGGAAAAGTTGATTAGAAAATAACTGTCTTCAAAGAAATTGAAGCTTTGCAGCTGTTGTATAGAAGAAATATATAAGAAACCCTCAGACTGAAGTGCTTTCTTAGAAAGAGTGGTACTACATTCATATTGATTTCCTGAAAGCAGTGAGACTAGGGAGAAAAGTTCATTTCCTTCGGCTCCTGGTTAAGGGAGCATGCATATGGCAGGAGAAGGGCCAGGCTCATCAGGTCTGCCTTTCTCAGCATCCCTGATAGTGCTGGCAGGTAGCTGTGTTCCCTTCCTCTCTCTATCCTGACCCTATTCCGTTGCTTGCTATTTATTTTTCCCATCTGTTTTCTATTTTATGTCCCTTTACACATCTTTTTAAAAATTATTTTTCTACTTTTCAGTTCTCAGGCTTGTTTCCTTTCTTCTCTGCAGTTCGAAGTCTCTTTTCCATCCAACAGAAAACTGTGTTATTTGGGATAGAGGCACCTGTTGATCAATGTTTTCTTCTGTAATTTGACTTACTAGAGTAATGATAACAGGTGAGGGAAGCACAAACGTTTCTGTGCAGAAGTGTGATCCCACTTCGTATGGCAACTGTGCCTGTAATATCTAATCTGAGACAGGAGGAGGTGGGTCTGATCTAATTTCTCTTGTTTTCCCTGAGTATGCCAATCCTCTGTGGATTTTGCCACTTTGGCTGCATACTGCATGCCCTTCAGGACTCCTAAGTTGAACAACATTTGAGATTCCTCTACCATAGTCCTTGAGGGAACTAAATAATTTCTCTCTTAAAGCCTGTAGCTGAAGACTGATCTACATATCCAGGTGACCATTTATTCTGCAGACCTCTGAACACAAAAAGGACGTTGAAAGCTGCAGGGATTAGGGGTGGTGTTTGTTATTTTGGCTTTGTTGACATGGTTCTCTTCAGTTATTTCCAGCCTACCTGATGAAAGTCCCAAGGTAAGGAGTGACTGGTCAGTTGTAGCTCAGTACTCACGTGTAAGTATCTCTCCTCTCTTTGAGGAACGTTATCTAGGCAGTCAAGAAGACCAGCTGCTAGTGAAAGGAATTATTTTTACATAGGAGACTTTTAGAGTTGCTAATAAAAAACCCTGTTTCTACTTTTTAAAAAATGGCATCCGTCATTGTAAAGGTTGTGAGGTGACAGTATGTTGACTGTTACAAACCAGAGCATTCATGTTTGAAGTTTTTCAGTCCAAAATGAAGTACAGGAAAGGAGAGAAAAAGAAAAGTGAAACTAAGCTGGGCAAAAACAAGGAGAAAGAACCAGCTATGAGCAGGCTCATGGCCTTAGGCAATATGTAATTGATGAATGGTAACAGATGAAGTTTTATTCCTATTCTGAATTCAATGTATGTGTTAAATAAATTAGTAATCTCATCAATATCCTCCTGAGTTAATTTACTTAGTAGAGCAGGAGCACTCCTGATTCTTTCTCTTTTTAGGTCTGTTTGCAGAGTCCTCTTACAGGGAACCACTTGCTGGCAGAGATGCAGAGAGGAGGAGAGCTGGGGAGCTCCCCCAGGGACTTCAGAATAATGCTGACCTCTGGATGACAATTAGACCTCCAACATACATTGCTGCTGATTTGGTGTTCTTGCTGCATAACCTGAAAATGTGGTATTTAACTGAAATAAAAGTAAGTAATTTCTCTCTGTCCTTGGAGACTGCTCTTCTACCTTATCGAGGTCTGGTAGTGAAATTTCTTTGTGCATTGCTTCCACAGCGCAAAGGAAATGTGAGCTTCAGCCTGAGTACTTATTCAAAAAAGTTGGCAGAAGCAGTTTTAACTCAGTATCTGTAAGGATTTAGCCACAGTGCTTTATGTTTTCATCTGTCAAATAGAAATAAAATTTATAAAAATAGCTTCTTTGTGTAGGGATCTGAGCCGTGAGAATTCTCCAACAAATTTTTTGAGCACCTGGGAGCTTAAAGAGGCAAGAAAAGAATATATGGCTTACTCAGCTGCTTGCAAAACAAATGGCATGTCTAGAGGGAGCCACAGTCCAATACGCTTTGGCGCTGTTGTATCCTCCTGTGGTCATTTCTATAAAGAATTCTCAATATCATAAATATAAGTTCAAGAATGAATAGTGTTCCTAAAAATAGTCCCAAACTTAATCAAATGTAGTGGATGGCTAAGAATAAACCAGTAGAAACTCTGCAGTCAGGAAGAGAGCTCTGAGCACTTTGTATTAATACAGTACCTGACATTTCCTGCAAAAAGCCTCAAATTTTTTTTTCCAAAAACTTCTCTGATAAATCACTATAAAAATTGTTTTTTAAGAAGGCCATGGTGAAAGACCATGCTACTTCATAAATGTGGATTGTCATAACTACCTTATTAGAACAAAACAAAAACCCCCACAAACCCCCTTAAAACCAAAACCTACAGCAGAAGCAGAAAAACATTAATTTAAGCAACCTAAAAAAAAACCAAGTACCTCTTATATTAAATATGATGGTAGTAAAATAATCCAGAGTTGCTGAACATAATAAGTAATTCCTAACCATTTTTGGTCCTGTTTATTCCCCTTCAGATAGCAATAGAGAGCTGCTGGTTTGTTTAAGTCAAAAAAGTAATCTTAATGTCTTCATTGGTGACCTTGAGAAAAAATTTTTGAAATGGAAGAGGGAAGAAGCAGTTGGATGGATTTAGGGCATATATATCTTGTAAAAGGGGTGTGGAAGGAAAGGGTAAAATAGTCCAGTGCTGCAGGCACCAGTAAGTGGAAGAAATGATCATTTTAATGCACAGCTTTGTATGACATCCATGTGAAACTGGCAATATTTAATACAGAAATCACACAGATGGAGGGTGAATTGTTCAGTAATAGGTCTGGTATAATAACTCCTACTAAAATTAAAATGACAGTGATTTGTCAAATCTCCCCCCAACAAGCTTCTGTTTATAGGATGACTTACGGCACTAATGGAACAGAAAAATATCAAAGTTACTCTTTATCTTTCTAAAGACATGGTTCAGCAAGTAGCAGTTTCTTGGAATAAAGACTAGAAATTTGATCTGAGCAAAAGTAACAGGAATAGCCAATTGTACTAAAATGAAGCAAATAACAAGAACAGATTACATCAACTGGAATAACACCAATTTTCATCAAACCAGGGTTTATGCAGAGTACATAGAAACAAAAGAGTGGATTATCTAACAGAAAGTAAGTGTGCAAAGTTGCATCATGAACTGAGATGTCATTCTCCAAGAACTTGACAGCTCCGCAGTCCACACCTTGGTCTCTTCCTTTTGTGGCTGTACTAAAACCTTTCTTTAGGCTTCTCATGAGTTATGTCACACGCTGCCTCCATGTTTCCTGCCCTCCTGCCAAGTTGTCTCCTCCTGTTTCTGTAGAACTATTTATTTCCTGGTAGTATGTTTTTGAACTCTAGTTTTAGTTTTCTAAGTTTTAGTTGTCTAAGGCCTTCACCGCCCCCAAATGCCCATCTACTCCTAGAAAGTACCCTGCTTGTTTTGGATGTGCTGTCACTGGGATTTCTAGTCAGAGTATAATCATGTTACAGAGTATGTGCACAAGAATATTAGTACAGTCTACTTCACTCAGGATAGACAAAGGGACTTTGGTTCACTCTGCTGAGTATTCTTTTTGCTGTGTGAAGTCCACTGGTCAAAAACCTCTCTTGGCCTTCAATTTCCGGCTTGATTGGTAGATGCTGTATAGCCTGTGAGTGGCTGACTAGGCTGAGCAGCTCCAGTGTGTTTGCTTCTGCTATGAAACAGCAGAGGAAAGATCATGTCTGAGGGCAGAGAGCTGAGAGCAGTAACATCTTACATTGCTGCAATGAGATCTGACCATCTGTTAGTGTCCTGGCATTAGACATTGCTTGCACTTTATGAAATTTAGTTCATAAATTTTTTCATTATTTCTTCAATTAAGAAGGAAATACTTTCAGCTGCAGTCGATAGCAAAAAATTCCATGTCACAGGCACTGAACATTAGCTAATATGGGGAAGTGTCAATGTCAATAAAGCAATGCAAATACCTGAGTTAGGGTGGTTGGTGGTAGCATTTTTTTGAGTTAAGCCCAGCTCACAAATGTAGGCTACTTGTCAAACTGCACTGTAAATGGTTCTCATTACTAGTGAAGCTCTCCAGCCATGTTTTTAATGAGTTGACTTAATGTGAATAATTACATTTACAGAAAGAACTTTAATTCAATTTGCTAAGGAGTTGACACGAAGAACTTATTATTTGCTCAGGAAATTCCTTCTGTATAAAAATGTAACAAAATACCATAATGACCCTTTGAAGAAAAACATACTTCTTTTGTCTCTTCTGTTTTAGTTTTCATCTCTTTTCTATTCTGAGTAAAATTGTAGAAGAAAAGTCATAACACTACAAACATTTTATGTCTTAGCTCTTTTAAAAGTACTTTTTCAAATAGTCTTTTACTTCCATCACCCTGTAAGCTGTATTTTGAAAACACTTATCATTACATTAACTCAGCTCATGAATTTCAGCTTTAAAAAGCGTTTGAAGGAGGGGAAGGTTGACTTTTTCTCCACTTCAAAAGCTTTCTTTTGATCACTACTGTTATTTTTATTTGCACCATGACTATGTTGTGCACCTTTTAGTTGTTCAAAAATTAGGCTATGATGTTTGTGTTTAGTTTAAGAGATTAATTGTGTAAGGCTAAATCAAAAATGTGTTGATCTGTTTAGTTTGGGGGATACAAGAGATGATGCTGGGAGGAACCACAGAATGATAAAGGGTGCTTTCTCTTCCGATGTTACTTCCTTCAGTGATGAAAGTGATTCATTTGATCCGTTACAGATTCAGTGACATGCTGTTGTCCTTCATGTTCATTCTCAGCAGTTCTGACTCTGCTGCTTTATCTTAGAAACGAAGGCAACATTAGAAACAACATCACAACCTGTTGTGGGCTGCCAGGGTTCCCCTGCAGGCTCACCTTTCCCACGGTTTGTCACAGCAGCATCCTTATGTAAAGGGTGCCTAGTGCTCTTCCTCCATAACTTGTTCCTCTGCTGCCTAGACTGCTAGCTCTCTTCTTACACCCTGTCTGGGCCTTTTACATCTTCACCAGTCAACTTGAGCTTTGCATTTCTCTCTCCACTCCAGACATCATAGTGCTGTAGCATCTCAGGGCACGTTCTACATGTTCACTTTATCAAGATAATCTCCTGTGCCCTGAGGTTTCCATCTTCTGTCTTTTCTGCTTGGAATCATTACATTTCACCTATGTGCGCTGTTCTTTTGGCTTCTAACATCTAATGTTATTCTCAATCTTCTCTCTCGTCCAAATCCTCTTCTGTTGTTCCTTGTCACATGTCTAAATATCATGCCTTTTGTGATGCTTCAGTGACTCGTGAAGCCTCTTCAGCCTACCTCCTTAACCTGCATCAATTTTCAGGTGGCTGGAATTGCACAGCTGCAAGGAGCACTGCTGAGTTCAAGGAGATTTTCTACTAATTTTTTTTTTTTTTTAAGATTTGTCACTGTAAAACTAAGTGCAGGCATCCATAGCTGCAGTCTTCCAGGAATAGAGACTGTATTGTTTTCATGAGTATGGGTGTGTGTTTTCCAGAAAATGCATTGTACACTAATTCTGTGCAACTGTTGCTACTTCAACTAACAGGGCTGTGGTGGGTTGATGCTGGCTAAATGCCAGGTGCCCACCAAAACTGCTCTATCACTCCCTCTTCTCAGCTTGACAGGGGGCCAAAAGTATAATGAAAGCCTTGTGGGGGCTGAGATAAGGACAGGGAGAGATCACTTATCAATTACCATCACGGGCAAAACAGGCTTGACTTAGGAAAAAATAATTTAACTTATTACCAATCAAATCAGAGTAAGGTAATGAGAAAAATGCCCAAGTCTTAAAAATAAGTTCCCGCTTCCCTCCCTTCTTCCCAGGCTCAACTTTATTCCCAATTTACTCTGCCTCGTGCCTGAAGGCTGCAGCAGCATGGACTCCCCACAGGGTCGCAGACTCCTTTGGGCATTCATGTGCTCCAGTATGGATCCTCCACAGGCTACAGGTGGATCTTTGCTCCACTATGGGCCTCCACGGGCTGCAGTGGGACAGCTGCCTCACCATGGTCTGCACCACAGGCTGCAGGGGAATCTGCTTCCCTCACATATCCTGACTCATCTCTCAGCTGTGATTGCTGCTGTACAGCAGTTTTGCCCCTTAGTCATATTATCCAAGAGGTGTTACCACTGTTGCTGCTGGACTCAGCCTTGGCCAGCGGCAGGTCAGTCTTGAAGTTGGCTGGCACTGGTTGTGCTGGTCATAGGGGAGGCTTCTGGCAGGTTGTCATAGAAGCCACCCCTATAGCCCCCCCTCCAGCTACCTAAACCTTGCCACACAAATCTAATACACCTAAAGACCAGAACCTGTTTTTGCTGCACACACATAGAAACACTGAATGAAAATCAGAGGTTACTCTAGTACATCAGAGGAAATGAGGTACTTACTTCTCTGAGCCAGTTTTGTGTTCTGACATTCCTGTCCTCTGACAGACACCTCTTGTGTAACAACAAGCCTTGTCTGTCTCAAGACAGTACGTGGTGTCTGAGTGCAGCATCAGGAGATACAAATCTGACATGGTTCACAACTCTGTCTTTCCTCCATCTCTGAGGCTGGATCTCTGCTGAAACAACACAAGAGCTCTGCAGAACAGGGAACACGCACTCTCCCCTGCATGCAGATGGGGAGCCCAGGCCAGGCTCAGCATGAGTCATCACTGGCACTTGAAGTGAAACCTTTTATATTGCTTCAAGCTCAGTAGCTCAGAATCAATCATGCACTATTCTGCCTGCAGTTTTACACAAGCAGTCCTTTCATTTTTTTGAAACTCTGCAGAACTGGGGTTTCTTGCCCCTGTACTGAGAGGGTGTTGAAATGTTGGAACATGCTTCCTAGAGAGGTGGTTGATGCCCCAAGCCTCTCAGCGTTTAAGAGGCATTTGAACAATGCCCTTAACAAAAATGCTTTAACGTTTGGTCGGACCTGAAGCAGCCAGACAGTTGAACTAAATGATCACTGTATACCCTTTTCAACTAAAATCCCCTCTTCTCTCTTCTCTCTTCTCTCTTCTCTCTTCTCTCTCTTCTCTCTTCTCTCTTCTCTCTCTTCTCTCTTCTCTCTTCTCTCTCTTCTCTCTTTCTTCTCTCTTCTCTCTTTCTCTTCTCTTTCTTCTCTTCTGCAGGCAAATGCATCATTGTTCTGAACTGACATAGTAGTAGTCAGGCTCAGAGACAGCCTAAAGCTAAAGAGCATTTAGTGGGTGTCTGAGCATTCCAGCACTCTGTTACTGAAATTCACTAACTGTAGATACTTTGGGATGATATCATAACTTCTCCAGATGCCTATAATTTGTAGGAGTTTTAAACTGGTAAAAATTGAAAGTAATTTTTAAAATAGGTTTTGTAGGTAATATGATTCAGATTCGTCTCCAGTGTAAACATCAAAATTTCTGCAGGTGTGTACGTCTGGCATAGAGGTTTTGTGAATGGCGGTTTCTGCTTTTGTACTTCTCCATCCTTTTCTTCCCATGGTTGATAACTTCAGCCTGTGCAGTTATAAAATGCACAGTACATAACATTTTTACTGGGGATTTTTTTTTATTATTAAATTTTTTATCAGCATCAACTTGGCTTTTTACCTTTCAGTTCCAAGGCATATGTCTTTATGGTTGAATTCTCCCAGCTTTTAATTCTGCATACACTGAAGATGCTTAGAAGCAAAAACAAAGAGACGAGATCAATTTTTACAGAACTGATGAAAAATGTGTGTGGTGTTTGATAAATGTATCACTCTGCACAACAAAACAAGATTCATTGAAAGCATGCCAGACATGTTATATGAAGTCTGGACCATTTAATTGTTTGAGATCTTTGCCAATCTTTTCAATTAAGGTTTATGAATCTAGTACTAAATTCATTTTATGTCAGTAAAGACACTTAGGCAGTGATAGAATAGTCCAATGAATGGTTTACTGGATGGTCAATTCAATTTTTCAAATGACAGATGAAAAATACGATGTGAAATAATATTTAAATTATGATACGGGATGATTTTTAAAGTAGATTTTCCCAGATATAACAAATTTCTTATACTTTTGTTAGGAATCATGAAGTTTATTGTATTGTCCAATAGTGAAATTATTTACATATTCACTTCAGTGCTCAAATTCAAGTGTTTATTTCCTCCTTCTGTTGATTTTTCTCATGCATATGATATATGAAGGGAAAATGGCTGAACCGTGAACAGACAGTCCTTTTAAACTGGTCTTTGTAAAGTGCATTTAAAGCCAGAGATTCTTTCTGTATCCTGGGATTATGGATCAGTTTCACTGTTTATACCATTTAAAAAAACCTTTGATCACACTTTAGTCACAATTAATAGTAATGCAGCTGTGATTTCACTGGCATTTTAGTGTGTGTCACTGATTGCTTAAGTCATTTAGGAATTGCGAAAAACAATGAAAAATGGTGTGTAGTATGAATGTCTCAAGAATTTTATATATAGCCTGAGCTCTTCCTTCTGACCTAATATATTTGAGACAAGATATCAATTAATTTTAATAGGATTGGCTGTTCTTCGCATTTCGATATGTGCAAAGACTGTATAATAAGAGTCTTGCACATATAATTTTATTGGGTGTTCTGAATTCACAGACTTCATTTTGGCAATTACAGGTGATTTTTGTTCTCTGTAAGAAAATTCATTAGATTTATGTAGAGTTGCATTCTGTTTAAGGGTTGTTTCTGGAGTTTATATCTACGAATTAGGTTTATATCGGGCATGCAACACATTTGTTCTGGCTATTCCAGGAAAAGCAAGGTACTGACAGCACTCCGGGAGCAGAATTATATGATTGCTGGGTAATTGAGACCTTATCTTTTAGCTGTAATCTGGAAGTAGCATAGCTGCTATTGCTGCCTGAGCAAAGCATCCTGTTTCTTAGTAGAGAAAGAAAGGAGATCAGACTGGATAATAAGCTCTGAGGCAGCACAAAACACTGAGGAGATATGAGTTACTGTGCAAGTGCCACCATATTACTACAAAATACTTAGAATATTGCACTTGTTGAACTCTAACTAAGCTTCCTGAAAATGCCCGTCCACATGAATAGTGGGAGAGGGGAATGGGTTGTTTGTGGGAGATAGTTCTAGTACCAGCACCCATGCTGTTTATACAATATCTTATATGTTGGTTATTTACATGACTGAAGTTTTTACCCATTATATTTATTTTCTTTAAGACTAAGTAATATAATGGACTCTCAACTCTGCCTACTTTAAAATTAAGTAGTTAATTGTATTTTTTTCAGCTCCATAACCAGTATTACCTTTCTCATGGCAGTCTAGTAAGACTCAGTCTTTTATCTTTTTTTTTTTAGTTACTTAAGTAGCTACAAAATTCCATTAGTCACATGCTTAAGGCAAAGCAAGTATGAATGCAGTCACAGTGGCAGGATATAAATGAGGATACCAATAACATGCTGTGAGGAAAATTTATATATTTTAAAGAGGCCTCAGATGATGGTATTTAAAATGAAGCATATAAACGTGAACCTCTCCTTTCTGTATCTTTCTCCACCCTCCAAGAAAAATGAAGAATATTCCTTGAAAATGAGGGTTTCATATGTAAAGAAAACCATTTATTTCTGTAAATGTAGTTTTCCACATTTTTTCCCAGCTCTTTAATTTATTTTTTTTGGCATTCCTAGCAATGCATATGTGCACCATAATATTACCTCTCTTTCTCATGTTACTTGTATTTTAGAAGTTCTTCTGTAATAAGGGGGAAAATGATGTACATGAATTAAAATTAAAGAATAAAGAATAAGACTATCTGCAGCCGTCCTCCTAGCTATATGTATTTTGCAATGTACCTTTGGTGGATGAAGCAATTCACAACTGAGCGCAACTGAGCCAGCAAATTATTTATGGATGACAGACACTAGTAGGAATGGAATTTTTGTTATGCATCATAAACTTTTCTTTTACAATGCTCTGTTTTTGCTTCATAGTTCCAGGTATCAGAAGTGTTGTGTAAATCAGATAAATATGGACAGGTGGTGTTAAATCAGGTCTCCTAAGCAGATATTCATAATACATGTAACACATCATTTTCTTGCCATTCGTTAGGATCTACTTGATAAAAATGTGTCAATATTTTTACAGCTTGGTGATCATGTAAATGCAGTTAAATGCTCAGTATTGTTATGCAACTAATTAGACCATAAATATTCACTAAATATATGCAAATGATAATGGATGTAAATATGCATAATTCTAAATACATTGCTTGAACAATCATGTATATTTAATTTAAAAGATATTTTTTTTTTGCAGTGAAGTTTCAGCCTCAACGTTTTAAAATGTGCATACTTACTTACCAGATGATGTAAACATAAATGTTCTTTAGGAAAGGGGTGCCTATAAGGATGTCTTAGGTCCTATTTACTGTATCTTTTAAATACAGCCTGATGAAGTAAGTTTATTCTGTAGTGTTAGTAGAAAGCCTGTTCCATGTTATCCTGTCTCATAGGCTTTGTACACTTGTCCACTAGTTTGCCATATTCTCCCAAATACATTGTCATATGTATAACACAAATTCATGCCTTTGAAGTCAGACTACTGCTATGGCAGATAAATGGCTAGAACTTTTATTGGATGTAGATGTCTATGTCTCAAGCCAGATTTTAGAGTGAGTTTTCTGAGCTGGCATTTAATGCTGGACACAGGTAGTTTCCCCCATTCCAAGTGCTGTTTCTGTAAACATTTGCAGAACAGCTCCAATCTTAGCAGTGATGTGTAGTTAAGCTTCTGGCTTAATGCCTTAGTCTAATTGTGATCCAGAAACTCTGGTTTTCTTCTAAGTTCGTCATGGGATGCAAAACATGACCAGCATGCCACGAACAGCAGGATCAGATAGAGTGATTGCAGTCAACTGAAGGAGAGGAAGATGGCAGTAGATTCCTACTGAGCTGCACTTTACTCCATAGGTTAGGAAATGTGACATATATCCCAGCTTTTGTCTGGAGAGTTTCAGCTCTGCTAGCTCAATGATGTAGAAAACAGCTTGTACATGAAGGAGGTGGAGATCATTCAAATTTAATTTATCTGGGCTATTCAGGAGTCATGTTTGGTCATTCTGTTGGTCTTGTATCTGAAATGAAGAGAGTATGTGGAGAGGATTTTCCAGTGATCTGTGGAAGAGGTTTGGGTACTGGTGACCAGTGTCATTTGGAACTTGTTTCTACTCTCTGGGAATACAAAGGGGTTGAACTAGGGGAAAGATATATGCATTTTCATGGCTGAGACCAATCTTTCTGTCATACATGAGTAGCAATTATTTGTGTTTTAAACGACAAAATGTATAAAGCTACAGATAAATCTGAGTGGTCTCAGACAGTAAGGTGGCCTTTTACAGACAGCATTGTATTCTTCATAATGACAAATCAGAGCACTGATTTATTCAAAAATAATTAATTGAAAGAGACTGTAAATACAGTATGGAAAATATGATATAAAAATCTATTATTGGGAGGTGGAGTTTAATTAAAATAAAATGTTCCTGATATTAAGTAGATTATGCTTCAACTAACATAAAGAGATATATGTGTTCATAAACTAATTCAGAGTGTGAACATTGGGAAAATTGCATTATGCAATGTCTCTTCAACATAAGGCAATTAAAATTTATTTATTCAACAAGGGTCTATTTTTTCATTACATTTATTTATACTGACACCAAATCTCTGCTTTTTTTCTCCCTACATTTATGCTGTTGTTACATTTCTGGGAAAGATATTTCTGAAGTATGAAGACTTGGTAAAATGTTTTGACTGAAAGGAGGATGATGGGAATGGGCAAGTTTTTAATCTTTAGAAGGGTATGGGAAGCTGTCATGGGTGACATGACAGCCAAGAAACTCTGAATCTTTTTTCACAGTGTAGGAATTCTTTTTTCACAATGTTACCAGGGGGCAGGATGACTGGATTTCTTTTCCATTGTTTCAACAGCTTCTGGAAACAACTACTTTTTGTTTTCACCATGGACAGGTATGTGCTGCAGTTGGCTGGGCACTTTAAATCCAGTTTTAATCTAGCTACTTTGCTTGTAGTAGACAGGAAGTTTATGGAACACAATTCAGCATATCCTGCTGAATATAAACATACCTGAACAAAAATTGGACACTTCATTACTATTTTATTATACAGATGAGGTCACAACAATAGAGTCAACTTGGACATTTCTGTAATTATACCTCCGGTTTCAGAGCAGTTTTATACTGTTGGCAGAAATCAAGAATGTATATGGAAGCAAAAGTGGACAAGAAAAAAACAACAGCAAAGTGCAAGAATTCTGTAGGGTTCATCAGAGCCAAGAGCAAAATAAACTGTGAGGTATTGATGTATGAGAGTTATAAAAGCCCTTCATGCTGGTCTAATGTTACTTCAACTGAAATTAACACTGACAAAGGAGGAGCAACTTGTAAAAATCCAGAACTCATCTACAACGTGCAGCAGAGTTCTGCAAGAATTGTCATTCTGTAACAGGGTGCATGACCTGTAGTCATCTTATAGCAGGACCCTTGACTTCGTCATCGACAATAACAGGGAAGTGTCACTGTTGATTTTCTTTGGCAGCAGCTTCAAGGATGGAAGTCTGCTGGCAGGGGAGCTCCCTTGGTTTGTTCTCAAAATTGTTAGAACAACAGAAGTTTGTGAAAGTAGGATTAATTTGTGCCCCATAGATGAGCTCTTAGAAGGAGACTGTGCCATAGAAGTAGTGTTTTAAAGCACCAAAGCATGATGACTGGTTTCTTCAAGAAAGCAGTCTGTTGATGATTATAGAACATTATCACATGCTTTGTATTTTGACCGAACTTCTTTTGAAACAGGGTATCTGATTCCTGCAATGTTTTGTTTTTCTTCAACTGAACAGAATAGACTATTGCGGTTTTCTATTTTCGGTGGTAGAATCACACGGCAGAAAGCAGGATCTTTGTGCTAATGGCTTGAGAATGTAAATATCTGGCTTTTAAGATTGCACTCATCTCTTTTTTCTTCATTAATTTCTAAATATTTCATTGCTGGGCAGCCTTTTACTCTTTTTAAAGTGATTAACCAATTTTTTAGCCCATTGCCTGTTCTTGAGAAAATCATCCTGCTTTCATATTGTTGCAAGATAAACCACTAAAGGCAATTATGGATCTCAATTATTGCCTGTTTATTTTTGATCAGGACTATTTGAGGTCATTGCTGTTCTACATTTTGTGAAGGAAATGGCACATCCAGTGCTCTTTTGCCCTTAATGTTATTTCAGTAGTCCCCATGTCTGAATGGACAGAAACAAGAATCTTACTTTGAATAGCCCTTCTGTTTGTGTAGGTCTGCAGATGTCTGGGCAATACTCTTTTTCAGAGGTCTCCATCCCTCATGCTGCGACTCTGAAAGTTTTGTAGGAGGTACAAAACTTGCATAATTTTTCCCTTTTCTGTCTTCATCCTTCCCTCTTCCCTCCAATTTCTCCTTCCATATCGACAAAGTGATTTGACTGGAATAGTGTACAAGCCTAGAAGATAAGGGGGTTAATGTGTATGTCTCAAACTCTGATAGGCAGGTAATATCAATCAATAGGCAGGTAATTGTCAATCCAATCAAGGCGTTTTTTGGTAATAATGGTTGAGGATTTTTGGTGATAACACACTGTGAGGAAGAACAGGATGTAGCTGGAGAAGGGGGCTGTATGGAGGTAGGGCAGCATTTTTTTAATTCCTGGAGATAAGCAAAACACAGTGCAGCTCAAGTGTAGGAATGAGGTCAAGAAGCAGACAGGGGCTGCAGTGGAGGATCAAGACCACCAAGGACACCTGAAGCCTTCTGAACCATTTCCAGAAAGGCCTAGAAGAATGACTGCACATGATAGCTAATTTGTACAGAAAGTGAAAAGCTTATCTCCAGGGTGGAGAAAACTTGAATATAAAGAGGTACCCCCACAAAGCCTGGGTGTGCATGTGCCCCAGGACTCTGGCCATTGATCCCAGCTGGATTGATACTGGAGCCAGGAATTGTGAGTCCTCCCTTCCTCCCTTCTTCCCTTCTTCTCTTCCTCCCTTCCTCCTTCCCTCCCTCCCCACCTGCCTTCCTGCCTTTTATCCACAGCCCACTGTAGTGTGCTTATACTAGGGGTTCAGGGACTAATATGCCAATTTCCATGCCAAGTGTGTAATTAACTTATAAAACTTTTTAAGCTTTTGGGGACTCTTTGACTTACATTGTTCCTTTCAACTATGAGCATCTATGAATCTTGGGTACTCCTTTCCCCTTAAGGATGAGATGTCACAAATAGATATATTAGACACTTTTATACTTTGCTTTGTATCTAATGATTGTGACAAATATTTTCTATCTGCAGAAGTGAGACTCTACTTCAAATGTCCCTACTAACAAGCTGATTCATACTTGCAACTTGAACAGTTTACCAAGTGAAATATGGTGAAGTATGTTGCAATTTACTCCTCCCCATTGCAGCAGTAATGTTGCAGATTAGAAATGAGGACTGATGAATGGGAAGAGAAACACAGCTATGAGAAAAATTAAAAGCAACATTTTTTTTTTAACCAAAAATCAAATTAATCCTTTCCTTCTAGGAATCCAAATACCTACAATCTTCACTATTTTTGCCTTACTCTTAGTAATTTATAGCTGTGGCTGAATTCAGGAGGAGAAAAATAATATGTAAACTGCTGCTTGTTCTGAAAAACTAGGCAGAACCGCAGGTTGCAGAGGTAGCTATGGAAATACAGTCAGAATAGTGACCACATGAAAGGCAAATTCTACAAAAAGTGAAATTGGCTGGAATCTGTGAGTTTCTGCTAATGCAGAGGCCTGCCATGATGTGTATACATTTATTTTAAATTTTGTTTAGCATTTCAATCTTAAAAGAAACTGTGTTCATTCGAACAACAGACCTGCTATTTTTTCTTAAAGGGAAAAAACTATTACAGTGAAGTGGTGATTTTCTTCTGTTATTTCTTGCAAGTAGCATATATCAAAATTATAATACTAATTCCTAGAGTCTGGTTTGATCTTCAAAAAAGGCATATGAGGGAAGCTTTGTAGAAGCTTTCCATGTGTACAGTGTCATTGTCTTTTGAAGTCAAATATGTCAGAAACATACATACAGGGTATTAGAGTCAAAGCACTACAAAGGAGAATGTGATCAGCTGGATTTGCTTTCGCATTTCTGAACAGCCAGCAGGGAGAAAATCACAGTTGTCGAAGCCATCAAAAGAGATACTCACTCATCTTGGACAGGTACTATATGTACTCAGAAAGAGAAGTCACAATTTGGCTACTTTGACTGCCATGCATTACCATTAACTTTTAAGGGTAGAGACTTAAAATCATCCTGTGTCAGGCTAAGGCTTCCTGAAGGTTAAGGATAGATACTGGAATTAAATGAGTTTGGTTGCAAAAAATGCAGTTCAAAATTAGGCTTTGAGGAAATAAGTGTTGAGTTTTGTGACTGGGTTCGTAGGGAGGGTGGCATCATTGACCAGGGGAAGGATCCGTAATGGGTCAGAAAAAAATATGGCTGTGAACGAGCCAGTGTAGGGAAACAGACTCAAGCAGTGGATTATAACAGGTTGTTCCAACATATTTAAAATGTCCCAAATATAAAATCAAGCTCTACGAAGTTTCCACAAGAAATAAAATATTTTGCTCCAGAGTAGGAATTATGTATTTCAGCTGTTACTTTCTCTTACAGAATAAAAATACTTTTCTATACATGTTTATCCTATCAGAACAATGGTATTTCTGTTTCTTGTTGTTTTTGCTTTCCTATTCTTCTATCTCTTTCGTGTATAATTTTCTGTATTCTTCTCTCACCATTTTCTCTATTACAGATGTTTATTTCCAGCTGCTACAGGCTTCACATTCTTATTTATCCACAAAAATAGTAAGTACCAAAATATCTGTGCCAAAGTAGACACTGTTTGAACACCATCATTAGATTTCAGAAACTATGCCCAACATTAGCTAAATCATCCATACCTTTATTTTTCAATGAGACTGGTTAAGCAGTAGGGCAATTTCCCATAAAGGTTGTTGCATCTCTATATTTGGAGATCTTCAAAAGTTGACAGGACAAGAACTCAAGCAAACTGATCCAATTTTGATCTTTTAATTTCAACCCTACTTTGAGCAGGAAACTAACATCCAGATGTCCCTTCAACAAAGAATATTGTTTTAGTCCAGAACTCTCTTGTTCTAGATTGCCACAAAAATCAGAAAGAGAACAGTTGTATTGTCTGCAATCACATCTAAATGGGAAGATTTTCTCTGCTAGAATCTATGTAAATGGAAGCTGAGACTGAAGAACCTGGAGGAATTGAGTGGCTTGTTTTGCTGTTTCTAACACATCAGTCATTTGCTGACATGTTTTAGCTTATCTTTCCTTCTAGTTTTATATCTTTGAACGTGGACAATGGCCCCTTATATTCTAACAGATATAATAACACTTTCAATTCTTTTCGAGAAGCTACTTATTCCACCGCTATTATTTTAATTTACTGAACTATTAGTATTTTGCCTTTAAAATAAAAATATACCAAATGAGGGAGTAGAAGAGGGGAGAGAGTGATTAAGAAGTCCAGAGCAACTTTTACTTGGATATGAATATGCATGGGGAAAAAAGCGACCAAATTATATTGATGAAATAGAACAAAGATCAATAGCAAAACAAACAGCTCAGTTTGTCCTTACTTATCACACAGGCATAATAAGAAAACTTACCCTAGCAAAGAAATTGTCTATGAAGAATTTTCCTGCCCACAAAAAAGGAGATGATGAGAGAAATCTTACTTCCAATAAGAAGAATAAGAGGAATAAATGTGTGATAACTTTCTGAAATTGATTAAAGCTTTTTGGTAGTGTTTAAGGGGAGACCATTGTTCCTCTACAGAAGCTGTGTGGAACTGGCAGATTTATTAAAAGGGTTTCTTCTAATGGCTACAACTTGGACATACTCTGAATTACCAGTGGAGAATGCACTATGACAAGCTGTTTTGTAATTCTATAGCCTTTGTTGTATGAATAGGCAATTCACAATAAGATAACATAAAGTGATTAAGGGCCTATATAATTCAGATGAATAAATTGCTCTAATTTTCCTTATGTTCACCATTAAAAATTTCCATTTTTAATTTTTAGTAGGAAAGACATTCTTGTAGCAAACGTTGCTGAGGGGTTGAACATTGAAATCATATTTGCCAGCAGCAGGGACAGTTTTTATTACTAACTAACATTTTTTTAAAGTAGTTTTAAAACATAGTAGATATATGCCTTTTTTCAACTGTAGGTTTTGGAAGCTCCTTGAATAACAGTTAGGTTTCTGGCTTGTATTCTGTTCAAGGAGATCCACTTTTAGCAAATAATCTAACTGAGGTTTTAGATTTGGGCTTGAATCTCTTACTGAGAGGGAGTTTTTTCACCACTGTTTAATATTCTCTCTCACATGCATAAGTCTTTGGATATAGAAGTAAAATGTGATCCTTTACTTCCTTAGTCACTGTGGTAAACTTTTGCTATGAATAGACTTTGTGTCTGGCTTTCAAAACAAGGCTACAAGCAGCATTTTCTCTTGGCAAGAAACTTGCTGACAGTTCCTTGGTGCCTGTCCCACCACAGATGTGATAATGAAGAGGATGAGCACGTAGAAGAGAGAAGGACCTGACAGAAAGGAGGTGTAGTGGTAAAAGTACTGACCTGCAGTGCTCTTGCCTCTTGCATGTGGAAACATAGGCATATGGAATATGTGGCAAATAGCAAATGACAAGCACTGATGCATATACATCTAAGATGAGACAGGAGTTACAGCTTGAATGAAAAGTATGGAAGGTTTGATCCTGACAGTCTTCCTCCATTTCTCCTAGCTGACGTCCTATGTTCTGCTGTTCTATAATTTAAGTAAATTAGCAGAGATGCAATTGAAATAATGCTGTGTTTGACTATGAAGTCCTTCAATTTTAACACGGCTATAAAAATGCAGTTGATATCCTTCAAATTTAAGATGACTCATTCTTCCTGGGATGATGCCAGTAACTGAGGTTATTAGTGGCATAGGCTGGAAAAAACCCAATAGCTTGGATAAATTGTTCTTGGAGACAGTTCTCTTTGCATCATTTGTGGACATGCATCAAACTTCCCTTTTTTTTTAGTCTGTCACAGAGGTTGCAAAAGAAGGAGAAAATATTTTTAAAGACAGTGGCTGATAAAAGCCATGTATCTTGCAACATGTCTTTGTACTAATGCTTTGATAGGCAGATAGTACACTGCAGTTTGTAAAATGTTTCCATTATTTTAAAACGTGAAACTGATGATTAGTCATTCAAATAAATTGTAATTAAATGGGAACATTATGATTATATTATGCTAATTATAGAAGTGTGT
Source organism: Cnemophilus loriae (assembly GCA_013397755.1). Classification (NCBI taxonomy): domain Eukaryota; kingdom Metazoa; phylum Chordata; class Aves; order Passeriformes; family Corvidae; genus Cnemophilus; species Cnemophilus loriae. Next base: position 245,782 of record VZTF01003093.1, read on the forward strand.
TTCAAATGTTTGCAAGTTATTCAAGAGAAAGTATAAGGCAATTAGACAAAAATATTAGTGTTTGTTCACTCTGAAACTATCAAGTGATTTGATTTGCATTAACAATTTTAAACCTCTGTAGTCTCATTCATAATAAATTGCCGATAAGTAGGAGATATTCTGCCTAATGGAGGTACAGGAAAGAAGAAAGAAAGGGCAGAATGTCACTGTTTTAAATTAGTGTAACATAATTATTAAAGCAGTTTTTAGAAGCTGAGGGATTTTGACATTTATGGTAAGTTCTTTATTAATGAGACAGCATAATTTCGTGACTGTCATGCAGTTTTGTATGACCTCCCATGAGAGTTGCTGGAGGGCCACAAAAAGCATGGACTAGTAATATTTTCTAGTTTGAAATGCATGAGAAATTTTATGTGGAAGTGGCTCAGTCCTGATTCTTGTGGGTATATTACAAAGACTAATTTTTAAAATGCGAAATGCTTATACATATAATAAAAGAATAAAATATCAGTGGATAATTTTGAGCATCAAAGAAAAATGACCATGAAGTAGTGAAATTCTGTAAAAAGGTTTTGAAAAAAGAAAAGAAGTAGAAAAGGAATAGAATGTATGGTGAAAGCAAATTTTTATTCTTTTGAAGTAAATAGCAGGAAAGAGCAAAGCAAGTGTGGCCAACATAGATGTGTTTTGAATGCTATTCAAAGTGAGAATATTACTGTCAAACATATGCAGAATTCTTCAATTACACCAAAATTTGCTTCCAGGTCCTCTATGTTTATTTCATATAATTTCATTTTCTAAATTATGATTAAATATAATCAGAAATCTGGGTATGTTCTGAAACTCCCATAGCCCATGTTTAATATAATTATTTGTCTTTCTGCATAAATTCTTTTGAAATTGTGTAGCTGTTAGTTTATTATTAATGCTTCACAGATCTGAGGAAATAGAAATAATTTTTGATTTTCAGGGTGTAGTATGCATTATACAGTAGGTAGGTTCCCCGGAGACTTTCCTTAGTCCATAAACCTCTACATTAGTTTAGAGTACAGTTCATTACTGGGATACATCCCTGACTTTTGTACATGCAAAAACTCCGATGAAAGATAACGTATGAGAGGAAAGTGCTAAACTGTTGGAACGTGTGTGAAATGAGTGAGCTCAGACTTGCAAAACTTCCCAGCTGAGGTTTGATATAATGTGGAAACTTTACTTTTTTTCCTTCATTCTAAAAGTTCACAAAGTATAAGTCAGGGCTTGTGCTCTTTTCCTTCTTCTTTGCTTGTTATCACAGTAATGTTATGTTGCTAAGAGTTAGTGGAAATAAGGGCATATCATGTTCTAGATTAAAGCTTGCAAGAACTGCATAGGATAAAGTCTGAGCAAGTGAAATGTCAGTGTTAATCTTTAAAAGTTTAAAATCTTATAAATGAACTTCAGCTGAAATATGTCATTGACAACAATGATTCTAGGAAAATAGGATTAGATAGAAAGTTAGTATTGTTATCAAACACAAGGGTTTTGCCGTTGGTAACCTGAAAATCATTCGTCAATAGAAATTTATTTATTCAGCTTGAGAAGCCTTGGATATGCAGAGCAGAAAATAATGTCGGATTGAGTCCATTGTATTATAGTGCTACAGTTGTCTGTGGTAGCTTTGAGCAGAGGAAGTTCTTTATTGTTGAGCTTGAACTAATCTGAAATTGATATACTTAATGAGTCCAAATAGGCCTAACTGTTTGCTTGGGAATAGTAATTAAAATTGTTAACGCAGTAATTTATATCTTGGGGTATTTCTGTTAGAAGGAAACACTTTCCATTAATCATATTGAGAGGAAATACAGTAATTTGAAAGTCTTTATAGGACGTGGGAGATACAGACTGACTTCCCTGTACTACCTGAATAAAATCACTTGTAAAGATGAGATCTGTTACTCACCCATTAAATGTTGTGCTAACAAGCTATTAGCTTCCTGTTGGACTTGTACATTGTAGATATTAATCTGAGCAAAGTTTTGTTTCTTTCCATCCCTCATGACACTAGCCTAATATGTAAAATTTTCTTCAATAAGCCTAAATATTTATGTTAAAAGAAAATATTTAAATGTATGAAACTAAGCATACTGTAAAATAGGGATACTGAGAACTCAAACTACTCTAGTTAACCAAGGCCAGATATCTCTTTTGCTGATTTTAGTGCTAATTTAGGCATGAAAACATTGAGATGTAAGTTACTAGGAACCAGCACATCTTGCTGACAGCCCATTACCCAGCATGTGATTATTCCCAATTAACTATTTATTAGGTGTGACCCACAGTTTGAAAAAGACCAAAAAAAAATAGAGAAAGTGGGTGATATATCAGAATTCCAATCCTAATGTAAAAAACTAACTATGAACAAGGTTGTTTCATGTTAAAAATTTATAGTGGGGTGTTCATTCATGGGATGTTATGTATCTGCATCTAGCTTCTCCAAAAAGTGTAAATAATCCATATCTACAATTCCAGACTACATGAACCGCTAATAGAAGTAATAAAAAGCTTTGACAAATTACTGTTACTGAAATGTTAATTTTCTCATTTACAGAACAAAATACATTAGGGACTGGAGCAATGCAAACTGCTGGTTTCTACAACTGGTTGCTCTAACACATCACACTATATCCTGGGAGATCTACTGGGAGAGAAAGTAGTTATGCAATAGGAAATATCTGTAAAGGACAAAAATCTAATTTTAATCTTGGTATCATATTTATATGATATGATTATTTATAGGGTATTTGAAGCTGTTTAAGTAATGCTGCAGACAGATGCTTTAAGATGATTGCTCAGACTTCACTTGCACTGACAGAAGTGATTCACTTCTGTGATTGCAGAGCAGCTGACATAATGGCAAGAGGAACAATAAACTGAAAAATCACAGATTCTAGATTGATTTTTTATCTTCTGTAGCACTCTTCACACACACAGCCAGTGTTTATTAGATGTGATGCTTTAACTTGGTTAAAGGTAGGCAGATTTCACTAACTTCTAAATTCATTCACAGTGTTGATGACCCAGGGTATTTGAAGCTGTAAAAGATGTTTGTTCGGTTGCATTATGTTTTGTGATGGACATGATTTATTAAGGCCAGTATTATAACTAATGTAGTATCTGAAAATGAAGTATGCCATGCAGTCAAAAGGGTAAAGTGACTTGGTTTTGTTATAAACCTTTCAGCATCCAAAAAGACATGCTCAGAGTAAGTCAATAGAATATCTGTGAGCTAGACACCCCACAGTATGGTGGATTGTCAGTGAAAGGGGCTGGCTTTTAATGAGATTTGTGTTTCTGAATCCTTCAAGATGTCTTGAAAATTTTTAATTTGAGACCTGCTCCTAAACTGATATATATCTTTATATCTCATTATATATATATGTATATTATATATACCTCATTATATCTTTGTTCTCTGTATATAAACTAATGATTAAACCCCCAAAGAATTTGAGGAAGTAACTGTGAAGCTTAATTAGGTCATGGTGTGTGATGTTCTGAAAATGCAAAATGATGCAATAAAAGGCAGTCTGTGTCTTATTCAATGTTTAATACAGCTGTCCCCATGTAACTGTTTTTTTTTCTCCAGGTAAAGTGTCGTAAAGGGTCCATTATGTCTTTCCTCACCTATTCTTTGCTAATGGACTTGTGTGGAAAACATGGTTCCTTAAGCTGATTTCATAGTTTTGTGTGTGGTATAAGTGGCCTACAACACATTACTTGAGGTTTATCATTCACAGAAAAGAATAACAAAGGATCTTGCAGTTTTCCAAACAGCCTCAGAGACTATACACCTATTATTGTGCTTGTTATAGTTATTCAAGCATGACAGGTTTTCAGCTGAGTGGTTTAGAGGATTTTTAATGCTTGAGGACTTCTAATAGCACATTTGAGAGAGTTTCTCTGTTAACTTCCACAGAATTCAGCTGATTGACATTTCTACAGAGCTTACATACAATTATGCTATGGCTTTATGGGATATCTCATGGTTCATGCAGTGAGTCAATATTCTCTGTATCTGATGTTAAATATCGTACCATGGAAATTAAGCATATGTTTGAGTCTCTAGCTTTTTCTATCTTTATATGAGAAAGTTTGATGGGGGGAAAAGGTGTTCTCTATCATATACATATCAAAGATTAACTGTTTCTCACTCTGGAAAAGTTTTTAATTCCTTTTTTTTGTTCTCATTATGGTCTGTTAGAACAGTTATGAATTGGCATTGTATATTTATTTAGAGTTTTTAAGAAGTTTTAAAGTCTCTATTATATGCATTTTCCAATATACATCTGATGAGCTGGTTTCTCTTTTGTGGTGCTAAAATGAGATATTCTCCAGGATGAGCTGTTACATTGTGCTGCTCTGTGCCACTGGTGAAAGCTGGAAATTTCCATTCAAGTGTTCAGTTACAACTGATTTGATTAATCACATTGGGTTAACAGTTTGGTTACACCTGAAAGAGAATTTGTCATAATTAATTTTTAGGTTGCCTTTTACCTTAGTATAATAAACGTTGGATTGATTTCAGGTATCAAGAATCGACTTGACTTATTACTGCTGTAACCTGTCTGGGAACTGAAGATAGGGATCACCATGTAGGATTTTGGGTCCATTTTTCTCACACCTTGCAATTCTTTTTGCCACTGTGCTGCCCTTTGCTTAGATCATGTTGCCCCTGCATGCAGCACCTGCTTGGAAAGCTGGGTATGTGATAGGTCCAGAATATGCAAAATACACATAATTTAATATTGTTTGCAGATCACTATCAAAAATCTAAGACCATTTTCAAACATAATTTGAGTTGACTAATGCTGATGTTAGTATAACTCTACTTCATTATTTAGCGGTTTGAAACTAGGGTGCTCTTGTATGTAAATTCAGATTTAGGCAACTGAATAATTTTCTACAGGCATTGCTGGGACTGAACTACCATAAACTGAAGATCATATGAACTGTAAATTTAAAAGAAAGACCAGGTTTTCATTTTGTTCAGACAGAAACAACAATGATATTTTAGTGCATGTCTATGGGCTCATATAGAATGGCCTGACCTACATTTATGGCTCTATGTCCCAAAATAATAGCTGTAGAGCAGTCCTCATGATGGCTTTTGTAATGAAACAGCTGTTCTTTTCTTAAGTCTTGAAGTAAGATTTGCTAAACAATCTTTTTTTTCCCATTTTGTACTATCTCCTTTTCTTGCTATTTTTATTGGTTACTTGTCTTAAAGTAATTTTAATGTTTTTGCTTTAGGCACAATGTGCAGAACTACCATTTTTTTCTTTCCTTTATATCCTTCTCTCTTTTCTGTGGACTCTTTCGTTGGCTGACTGTGCTCCAACTTCCATTTTACCCAAATCTGTATGGTTCACAGCCATCCATCTCTAACTTCAGAATTGCCATCACATCACTGTTTAAACTCAGAGCTCTCCACGTTCCTTGGGATACTTGTTGTAAACGCTAGGCTCCAGTTTTGATCCGATAATTACTAGCATACAGGTAATAAGCAGGTGCAGGAACCAAAATCAGGTAAATTCACAACCCTGTTGCACTAGAACAGAAGGGGGAAAAGCAGCATATACATGATGTAATTACATGAGCTTTGAGCTAAATGTTAGACCTTTTACATTCAGAAACCCTTGTTCCCTGCATGTGCTATACAACAAATCATTAACCTAACAGTGGTATTCAGGAATCCAATTTGAATTTTGCTATCTGTATCACAGTTGCTAATTTCCTTCATTAGTCTTTTTCTTGCATTTTTCTGTTGAGAATCTTTTGAAGCCTATGTAGATTTAACCAGTCTACTCATTCCTCTGATCTCTTATTGTCATTTCCTTGAAGCTAATTAGATTTATCTTGTATTATATCTTCAGAAATCCCCACTGAAAATTGGAGCAGTTTGTGTATATCTGACCTTCCTTTTCTTGAAATATTTTCTAGGCCTAATGTTGTATCAAAAAAAACCCCATCTCTTATTTCTTTTTGATATAATGATGCTATGTTAAATTCGCCTTGTCACATTTGGAAAAAAATCCATACAAAAATCCTACTAAGATTTTTGAGAAATGTCTGGTCCCAGGAAATGAGAAATGAGATCTGTCATTACAGGGAATGCATCACAAGAGTATCACCAGCTGCTATTAGCCCAGTGTATATCACATAGTAACATGGAGATCTTAAAAAAAAAGAAAAAAGAAAAAAGCATATTGTGGGATTTTTTTATTTTTGTAGTCACTGATGGTTGGTTTTGGTTGCAGCGGGTAAGCAGCTCAGAGCCAACCAGGCAAAGATTTCTCCTGTACATGTGCAATTCTAGTACCCAAGATGAAGCATGAGACAGATTAAAGAATAAATAAGTGTAGAGAAGTCAAGACTTTGTGGAAAATGTTTTTTTCCTGTCCTGTAGACACCTACATGTTCCTGAAAATGCCAGTAGGAATTTATGTATGTTAAGTGACTACATAGTTAACATCATCCCTTGTTTATTTGATGTGATTAATGGTTTTCATGCCCTCTAAAAACAAGTTGGAGAATAAAGCTTTGGGAGATGACCTCAGGGACAGATAAACTAACTGTATAGAAAGACTGAGTAAAGTTTTGCAGGCACAGAAGTGTGCTGTTTGGATTACTTATAAAGAAAAGACTAGGTTTGCCCTGGAAGACAGTGGGAGATAGCTTGCAGGACACTTTTTTATTAGTTTGTTTGCTGACAATCTCTTTCTGTCTCTGTGGCTTTTCTGTGTCTTGGCTGTGAAAGGCCCTGAGGGAGCCTCTCCCTTGCAACGAAGAAACACCGCTACTCTTAAACAAGGTAAGCATCAGGCCTTGGTTTCATATCTCCTCTCAGTGCTGAGTATTTGAAAACAGTATTCAGATGAATTTTCTATGTTTCCTCTCAGACTCAGATGCAGAGCTGAGCAATTTCTTCAGTTGCAAAATTTAATGATCCACTTAGGCATTCAGTCCTTATTTTGATAGTGTGGCAGACTTTTAATGACAGGTAGACTCTTTAATAAACAGTTGTTTCTCTTTGTTCGAAAATAAAACTTTTGTGTCATACTTTCTGTGCAGCCTAATGGTATTTGTTTGCCATCAGAAATGCTGATTCTAGAAAAACTATTGATATCTGATTTTATTGTCTTAATGCAAAAAAATTGAAACTGTTGATCAGTGGAAGGTTTGTTTTATTTTCTGAATTTCCTGATTGTATTATTTGTAGGAAGAGGATATTTTTTTCAATGTAAAGTCTCTCATCTCTAACTTCTATATGATTTCTTTTCTATAAATATCTCCTTTTTAAAAATTCTCTTCACTGCAGGCTTACTGTAAATTTAGTGCAGTGATTTTAAAGTTCTTGTCCTTATTTTTAAGGCCCTGAATGGCTGTGGTATTTGACTCATTTTCTCTTCTGCATTTTCTAAGCTGCTAATTACAGTCTGAATCATAAGGTTACTTTTTTTTTCTATACTGTAATTTTGTGAGTTGTGAGTCACGAAAATTTTGTAGCTCTACCCTTTTAAAGATATTGCAGGATCCTTCCTTGCTGCCCACTTGGTGTTCTCATTTAAATATAAGATTGAAGAAGGAAGTCTTTGCTGCTACTTTTAACTCCATATTTAGTTGTACAAGTTCAGTACTTCATAACTTTTTTTTTAAGGATAATGTGTTTTTCATAGTTAGTAAGTCCCCTAAAGTATTATATGAAACATAAAGTGTGTAGAGTACTAAGATGTATGTAGTGCTACAGGCAAAATGGTTCAATAAATTTTCTTTTTACAGAGCTTCAGGTAGACTAATGTTTAGTAAAACAATAATTCCTGTATTTCCTGTCATTACTGTATTTTTCCAGTATGTTTGTATATCACAGAATTGTAGAATGGTTTTGGCTAGAAGGGACTTTAAAGTTCCAACCTCCCTGCCATGCACAGAGGTACCTATTACTAGACCAGGTTGCTCAAAGCCACATCAAACCTGTTCTTAAACACTTCCAGGGATGGGATATCAACTTCTCCAGACTGTTGCAGTGCCTCACCACCATCACAATAAAGAACTTCCTAATATCTAATGGAAACCCACCCTCTTTCAGTTTAAAGCCATTCCCCCTTCTTCTATCACTCCATGCCCATGTGAAAAATCCCTCCCCATCTTTGTTATAGTCACTCTTTAGGTACAGGAAGGTGCTCTAGGGTCACCTTGGAGCCTTTGCTTCTCCAGGCTGAGCAACCCCAAGTCTCTCAGCTTGTCTTCACAGGAAAGATGCTCCAACCCCCTGATTATCTGGACATCATGGCTGTCCTCTTGCCTTGCTCCAACAGGTCCATGACCTTCTTATGGGGTTGGGGACCCCAGAGCTGGATGCAGCACTCCAGGAGCGGTCTCCTAAGAGAGGAGTAGAGGGGGAGAACCACCTCCCTTGAGTTGCTGGTCATGCTTCTTTTGATGCAGCTCAGAAGACACAATAAACATGCTGAGTGTATGAGAAGCACATGCGTTGCTTGTGACTCATGTAGCTGTCTCTCCTAGACTGCAAATATTTTTCCAACTATCATATCGAAGCTTAGAAAATTATTATCCTGGAGAAAGTGATATGACTTATTGGCATATCCAAATATTTGAGATCCTGTCCTAACTCCTTCCTCAGAAAAATACTGGGATAAATTTCTCACTGAAAGAGAATAAAAAGTGATAGTTTTTAGAAGCAGTTTCCATAGAAAGCTGAAATGCATATATTTGATCTTTTTTTCCCACTGAAAGAGCAAATAAGTTTAAATACTCCTAGAGACTAAAGAAAAAGAGTTCGATTTATTTATGGGAAAGACTGCTGAATAAAACCACACATAAACCTACAAAAAATAACAAACCTTAAGCTTTCATAAATAGTAATTCAAACTATTCTTCCTTTCCAAGATCAACTTAAAAATATTTGGTTTGATACACTTGGGAGAAGATTTGTTTTCTGGTGTTTTCCACTTGTTAACTTGAATAGTTTTTTTAACTTCTCTTCTGAGAATGTCCTCAGGCACTGGTTTTAGGAATGAGAGATTTCAAATTCTTCATAATCGTGTTAGACTCGCAATAATTGGTGACAGCAGAACTTAAAAAAAGAACGCGCATTTCTGACTTGCTAGAATGGTCTCCTTTACTCTTTTTTCCACTATTCTAAGCCTCCTAATAGCCATGTACTTGCCTAACATTATCTTCTATGAGAGATGTTTCTGTTCCTCGTCGGTAACTTTGAGGTTTGCATATCAGGCCTCTTTGGTGGAGTAGAGAGGCTGAGGCTGGAGGTGGACTGTGATCTCTTCCTGGGAGGTTTTGCTGACCTCGTCATGGGGCTGGGGCACATAAGCAACTCATTAGAGGTTAACAAGGTTACATGAGTCAGCTAAATCACTATAATTGGGAATGCCAAAGCTATTAGCCCAGGGCTAACATAAAGTGATACGAGTGTTATTATGAAAGGCTAACTTGATAAGCCATGCACATGGGTATGGATTATGGACTATTGCCCATGGTTGGTTCATTTAACTGCGTAAAATCATTTATCTGTGTTTGATTTTCAGTCCTATGTTCTTCTTCCAGGAGGACTAAATGTGGAAAATCTCTTCACTGTGACTTAGATTGCAAAAGTTTGTGCAGTGTTAGGAATATTTGATAGGTGCTTTGCTGAAGAACAGCTCTGTTGATGAAGTACTGTAGATGAAGAGGTCTGCCTACACCAGCCTCCCTCCTGGGAACCTTGTCTCCTAGTGCCTCTTGCACTTCACTGGGAGACTTCTGCTGCTGCCAGCTGACATGAGTGGTCCCTTGTGTTTTGGTATTGAAAATTATAGCAAGATTATTAGCACTCAGACCCTGCAGGTACACGTGCTAGGTGCTGTAGTTAAAATGTGGGAAGATGCTATTGTTTCCATTTTAAGATACTGAGTATGAAAGCTACAAAACAATGCAATCAATTTTTGGAGGAATTTTAAATACCAAAAATAGGTTTTCAATAAGTTCATTGATATCTGAGTTTAAATAATGAGTCAAAGAGCAAAAGGCAAAATAAAAGAAAAAGAGTAAATATTAATCAAACAGAAAACTAGTATGGCATTCTGGTATAGGGAAAGATAAATAAATGCCTACAAACTTTTAGTTGGTATAGCTACATTACAAAAAAAAAACCCCAAATAACACCAGTAGTGTGGCTAGAGGAAAGACTGCTGTTCATTGCCACTAGGGGATGATACCCGAAAAATGTTGTAGGACTTCCCACAGTGATTCTTTACCTATTCAACACCTTCCCAAGAGATGTCAGAGAGATGTGAAGTTGTATGTGGTCTCAAAGGTGTGAGTGCAAAGAGACTTGGAATGAGATATTATTGGGAGTTACTAAGTAGACAAACTACAATATGCTCAGGAAATTTGAACCAAAACTGGTCAGAGGACAGGAAGAAATAGCTTAAAGCATTGCACAGTTTTGCTTTGCTCTTTTTTTTTTTTTTT
>VZTF01003093.1:256342-314561 GCA_013397755.1 Cnemophilus loriae
TTCTTTTTTTTTTTCCCTAGATACCTTTTTATGGCTACTGTTGAAGGCAAAAAAGACTAGATAAATCCCTGAGTCTGATCCAGAAAGGTTGTTCTTTCGACTCGGGAGATACTTGAAATACTTCAGTGGAGTAATTGAAGACTGCTTTACCTCGTGCTGCCCTTTTGCCTCAGGATCAATGGAATAAAACACACTTCAGTGCCACACTCTCCCGTGCTTACCATACTAACAGATACACAGACATATGTGTCTGGCACAGAATTTCCCATGGCAAATCTATGCCACTTATTTCCACTCAGTCTTGGAAAATGCTTGTGGGCAGGTCTTTGTTCTAAACAGCGCCGGCATGACATGAGGGGACAGGTGTATGATCTTGTTTTTAAGTCTCTTGTGTTAAAATTTCAGTTCCTTCCTCCCACCCACTTTCAGAAAAAAAGTCTTGTTGCATAGCTGGAATACCTGAAAATTAGGAAAAGCAAGACATAATGGTGGTTTGTTTTCTGAGAAAGTATGGGATTCCCAGTTAAGGCTTCTTTTTAAAAGGAGCTGCTCTCTATCTTAAATCTGCAGTCTCTATTACACTTGACAAAGTAGAAGCAAGTATATTACTTTTCATTTTGCTTACTTAAGCTTGAAAGCCAGAATCTCAATGACATTTTTAACCACTTGAGCTAGCAAAGCACTCTGTAGTTGATTATTATTCAGGTCTAATGGGCATCTTTCACATCAGTTGCACATTTTCACTCTTTATGAATTATTTCACAAGGAGAATGAAATCCAATTTGAAACAGAATTTCTTATAACCACGTAATAATTTATCAGTCTTATTGACACACATTTTGCAAAATAATAGTATTGTACACAGGTTCTGTATGAGCAAATAGAATTACTGCTAACATCTTTTTTTAAGGTTCTTGTTGTACACTCTCCCCTCAGTCAAAAACTGTTAGCTCACCAATCAATCTACGTGTCAAAAATGTTCTTCTTTGGCAGAAGAGACTGAAAAGTTTGACAAAACACATTAAGTTGGTGATGTTGATTAATGCTTTTCAGTTAGTAGCATTTTGCTGAACACTATAAATGAAGAATTTTGATGACAGTCGGCTTTTCATAAATTACATACAAGAGGAGCTTATCATTGCAATGAAGCAATTTATTTTTACTCTCTAAGATTTATCATGACTGTGCTTCATGTAAGTTTCTCTTTGCTTTTTTTTCTTTGCCTTTTTTTTTTTTTAGTCTAAATAGGATAACTTAAGGTCCATAGGTCTCTTTGGAAAAAAAAGAAAATAAAAAAAAAATAAAGAAGGCGAAGAAGCTTGATTCTGAGAGTTTGTGGCTATTCCTCATTTTCATCAAAGGCGAAGAACTGTATGGAGAAAAGTTCCAAGAGATGTAGACCTTTTCGTTTTTTTTTATATCCGATTTTTTTGTCAGCTTCCCTGAACAGTTTGGAAATGTGAAGAACTAACATGCAGGCAATGGTCTGCAAGAGTTTCTTTAATAATTATTCCACAGAATGCAGGAGTTTTTCTTGCTTTTGACTGCATTTTCTTCAGTGCGTTCTTCAGCATTCTTGATGAAATTACATCCCCAGGGTCACCAAAAATTAATTGCTTCTACAAACACCATACCCACAAAAAGCACAAGACTTCCAGGATGTTTTTAATATACGCTTAAAGAGACCTTGTCTAGGACTTGCTCTACAAAGCATTTGTTATTGATAATCTTTCAGGAGTTGTTTCACAGCAAGAGCCAAGAACAATGTTATCATGCTGCTTCCTGAAAAACATGAGCTTAGCTTAAATGCTCTCCATAAACTGGGAAATCCTGAATGTTGCTCCTTTGAATTTTCCCTTCATAGACTGGGTAAGAATGAAGAAAATATATGGGGAAAGGATTGTCACTGAAAACTTGGAAAAACAGAGACTTCTATAAACAATGAAGAGTTTTCACGAAATCAAAAATTTAATATCATTTTCTATGTTCAGTGAGAAGCATTCCAGAGGTAGCCAGCAGTTCCTTGACTGACTGCATCTCACCCATCCAACATCACCCCTGCAGTCAAATAATATAATCCAAATAGTCAAGCTACATCCGGTACTAACAGTTACTTCTCTCATGTCACAGGAAGACTCTGCCTTCTACTCATCTTAGTGGAGTAATATTTTTTGGTGGTTTTGGTGATGTTGGTTTTTTTCCTTCTCCTACCCTTTGAAATGTTTCTTTCTAAAGTCACAATCTGTGCATACTTATGATGACTCCAAGAGAATTAGGTAGGTAGCCCGTACATTAAGCCACATGGAAGCCCTATTTGCTTCTTGGCCAAGGAGAGGAGGTAAATAATGCTTTCCTCTTTGAATTTCTGGGAATTCTAAGTTATGCTTTCTGAACATTGGGCTAAATTATCAATGTACACATAGTAGTTTTTCACAAAATATAAATATTTTCTGCATATATACTTGTCATAAATTTACTTGCAAAAATGTTTTGCTTTTCATATGTAAGTCAGTAGATACCTTAATTTTTTACGCTTCTGGTCTGAGTATGTATCTATTTACCTAACTAGAATATATTTGGAGCCTAAAATGAAAAACATCTGTGAGAAGCACTTGTCATACTGAAAGCACAACCATGGCCTGAAAAACATCGAAGAAAAAAAATTCAAGATACTGCTAATGATTTGAACTTCAAACAGAATGGTTCATATAAATAAACTTAGTGTGGCAGATTTTATTCAGTGAACAAGACTGGCATTTACAGTGTAAATTCCTATACACATGGATGCAAGTGTTGTTCAATAAAAGTGTAATTTAATATGAAGATGATTGAATCACTACTGAATTTAAAGCAAAAGTTTTAAGGCTGTGGAGGGTTGAATTTGGCCAGGTGCCAAATCAGCCACGCCTTCTCCTCAACAGGACAGGGGTAGAAATTGAGTTGAAATAGCTGTTGGGTAGGGAAGAAGACAAGGAGATGACCTACCAATTACCACCATGCGCAAAACAGAGTCAGTTTGGGGAAAATATATTTAGTGTATTGCCAATGAAAACAGATTTAAAAAGTGAGAAGAAAAGGCAAAAATTAAAAGTCTTTCACCCCAACTCCATTTTTTTCCCAGTCTCAAACTTTTCCTTCATTTCTGACTCCTCTGCCCTTTGCCCTGATGAACCATGCAGGGGAAAATGGGAATGTGGGCAATGTGTTCAGTTTTTAGCAGTTTCTCTCTGCTGCTCTTTCCTCCTAACACCATTGCCCTGCTCTGTTATGGGCTGTCATGCACCCCAGTTCTTGAAGATAAACCTGAAGTGTTTGGATACTTCCCAAAAGCTGGGGTTTTTAGGATGAACCTGCTCTATCGTGTGCTCTTTACAGGCCCCAGTTCCTTCAGGGAATATCCCCATGTTTTGGTGTGGGGTACCTCATGGGCTCCAGAGTGGATATCTGAACCAGCAGGGATCCTCTCTGCCTGCTGGTGGGAAATGCCTTCCCCACTCTGGTGTCCTCCATGGACTGCACATAAATATCTTCTCTCATGCCTAGGGCACCTCCTTCCCCTTCTTCCCCACTGTTGGTGTTTTCAGGATGATTTCTCATACTTTTTTCCTGCTCACTCTTCTCTCTTCTCTCTTCTCTCTGGAAATTTTTTTGATCTTAAATGTGTTTTCCTAGAGGTGCCACCAGCTTCATCAATGGCCTTGGCTGTGTCCTCCAGTGGTTTTGTTGTGGAACTGGTAATGTCTGGCAGACATCTGTCCTCTTCTCACACAGACACTCCTGCAGCCCCCCCGCTGCCAAAGGTAAAAAAGCTCCTGCAAATTTCAACTTTTTAAATAATTACCCAAATACGATCAATATGCATATTTTACTTACAAGTCAGTGAAAAAATGGCTTTTGTACATATGAATGGTTTTATCTGTGGTCATTGCTATGAGTTCTGCTTGGGAATGGAAATCAAGGAATAGCTTACCTGACTGAAACTACTATAGGAACTTAATTAAGCAGAATGTAATGACTTGAAATGTAATTTAGAAAGAAAACTGGGGCTACCACTTCTAACTTTTCTAACTCCAAATGTTTTGTTTTGACAAATAGTAAGAGTCCCATTTTTCGAACTCATCTAGATTTTATGGTATTCATAAGAGGAGAAAGGAGACAATGGAGAAAAAATATCCATGGTTTTCTTGTGCTTCCTTAATTTTACTGAACCCACTCATGTAGTAGTTTTCTATCCAAGTACTAATGAAGCCGGGTACTCCTATACTTCCAAACAGAACAGCAATGTTAAAACCCAGTAATGTCTAAGACTGTTATGGTAATCAGACATTTCACCTATTGAATATGTGTGGCACATTCCCTGTAAAATCACCACTGATGTATCACAAGCAATGTTTTTAATTTCAGTGTTTAGGCTCCCAAAAAGCCTGAGAGTGATTTAGCATTAAAAAAAAAAAAAAATTCTATGTTGATTTTGTCACTACTTTAATTTTTCCTTTACTTGCTTTACCAGTTGTATAGTTTGGTATTTGTATTCTTTTCTGTGGAAATGAAATATCATTCTTTGCTGTACCTTTTTCAAAAGTAAATTGAACTTACTGTTGAGAATAATGCAGTGCTTCTACCCCATGCACTTTGTCACTCTAACATTTGGATTTGTTTTCATTGCCAGACTGTAGTGTGTCTGTACTCCTCAAACAAAATCTCTCCTGGTAGTATGCTGACCTTCACTCTGGCTGGAGGCAAAAATATTAATAAAAGTTGAAAAAGAGAGCAATTTTCTTTTCTTTCTCATTGTTAATGTCTACCTTTCAACAGCTTAGGATTTGTAGAAAGGAAAATAGACAGTACTTGAGGCTAAAGCTACTGTGATTCCGCAGAGTGCAAACAGCACAGATGACTGTAGTGCAAGCTTCTTTCTGCTCACTTGCTGTGTATGTAAACCACAATGCTGAAGATATTGTTCAACTGACAAGCCAGTTAAGTCACCGATTTTCCTGTTGTGTCTGCCATCTAGGCTGTTAACTTTTAAAAATGATTTCCCTGAGGGACTGGACAGATATATTTTCTTACGTCACATTGAGTATCTTACAGTAATTGTTATGAAGCTGGATTAAGCTCAGCTTTTTAGAGGTAAAAATCCGATTTACTGCCATTTGTTGAATTATCTCCAGTTCCCTGGAATTCTGTAATACTCTTCAACTCTCTTTAAAGTGCAGAGTAAAATGAAAGGGAATTAGGAGCAAGTGATACATGTAATTAAGGTCCCATTGTGAGTACATCTCTCATTACAGAATTAAAATACTAATGTAGATGTCTAAGTCTGAAAATTAGGTTATTAAGTTTTCTTTTTTTTTTTTTAATCTAGCTGCAAAAGTGGTTTTGTTCTTTTTTTATTGTTGTCGCTTTAACTTTCTTTTTAAATGAATTGTTATTTTCCCCATCTCTCCTAAGGGAAATCCATTCTTGATTTTTATATCCTGAAAACTACAAATTTCTGTAATTTCCTTTGCAGTGGAACATATTACTCTAGTGAAAACCCTAGCGGGGTGCATTTCTATAAAGTGTTTTCTTTGATTTCTTTGTGTTCTGTTCAGATACTTAGCATCAAATCACTGAATCACAGAATCATCAAGGTCGAAAGAGACCTTCAAGATCATCTAGTCCAAGCATCAACCCAGCACCACCATAATTAGCTCTAAATCATGTCTCCAAGTGCCACACCCAGACACCTCTCAAACACTTCCAGAGACGATGACTGCAGCACCTCCCTGGGCAACTTGAAGCAGGGAGCCATCTTTAAGGGGCTAGGTGGACTTGTGATAATACTAAGATTGTTGTTGATCTTTTCACACATTTAAATGGAAAAGTAGGCTCTCAAATTGCTCTCTGCCTTGGCACAGTGTTAGAAACTGTAAAATCTGTCCATGAGGCTGTTTTGTGACAACAGCTGGAGAGGTGACATTTGTGCTATGCCTCAGTGTAACACCTTGAGATCACTTGATCCCACATAGTTACTCATGAGTCAGGTGTTCTCTATAGGCTCGTTATGTCAAAATGTGTTAGAGAAAAAGCTAATTATGCTTTAGCCTTTTCCATCAGGCTCTCCACTGCACTCTTTTGTAAGATCATTTGAAAGCAGTGTGCAAGATGAACAGAGCAAGATAACACTGCATAAGACTTCAGAGATTTAGGAGGAGGTAAGCAGTGTGTGCTGAAAGGCCTGAGTTTAATTTAAAATTGAGTGAGAAAAGAAAACACAGGTGCAGACCAGTAAAGAAGAGACTAGTTAAGGTCAATTTAAGAAAGAAATGGAGATGACTAAAAGGCTTTAAAGAAAACCTCTCATTTTGCAAATGTTGACTTGTATAGGGATGTATGGGTAACAGAGTGGGGCATCTGAAGATTAGCTGTGATGAAGCTAACCCAGAAAAAAATCATTATTCATGAGTTTGAACTTGAGAAGTTTCTCTTTAGAGTCACTGGCTTTTAACTTTTAGGCTGTAGCAGTCTTCATGATCTCCCTGAGGTAGGCAGAATTTCTTTTATCTGAGGACAGTACCTCCTGATGTCTATTTAAATAAAGTTTTAACATAGAAGTAGTGAACATACTAATTTTTCAGTACAGTAAACTTCATCTTAGTGAACACAAAGCCTCCCACCCTGACAATTTATGTCTAAACATGGAAATTATAGAGAGAAGGCCCAAGGCAAAACAGTGCCACTAATTCTGAAGTATGTTAGATATTTAAAAATTTGTGCTTCAGTTTCTGCCAGGTGGTCTTTGCACACTGTATGCACCAAATAACCCAGCTGCTATCCCTGCAGAACTTAATTTATAATTATAATACTGTTGATTATTTTTGAATGTTATGTAGTTTCTCCATAGATTTAGACTCAATAAAAGAAATCCATGCATTTAATTACTGCTCTAAAAATATGTATCAGTTAATTCTATGATGTACTAAAACTAAATTTAGTTTACATAAAAAGAAAAGCATACTTTTAATACCAATAATGTGAAAGAATACTTTTGCTGAGAGACTAGCTATATTTTTCTTTGATGGGAGATGTTCTTTGCATAGGGTTTTTTCCTTTAATTTAAACTGAACTCTCAAATAATTCAGGAACAGAGTTAAAAAATATAATCAGTAATAAAAATAGTTGTTCAAAAGTTCATGCATATTAAGGCTTCTTATTATGCAGTGTTCTTAGAGTATCTGAATTTGCGAAATGAGAGTAGTGGCTCCATTTGCACTGAAATTTTTAAGTCGTGAGGTCGGTTTTGTCCTATATTTAAAATTAGCTGCTTTTAATTTTTTTAAATATGAGAAGAAATAATTTTTCCATAGTTTAAAAATGTCCTTGGTATTAGAGGATAGCCTTTAGGTTGAAGAACATTTTAGATCTACCCATTCTTTACCTTTCCTTCTCTCTTCTCATAAAATATTTACTTTTCTAGAAATATTTAATACCACCTATTTCATAGTGACAGAGTTGCAAGCTCTGAAGACTTAAGTTTTGAATCTTCTTTTGCACAAGGATTGAACTACATCTATGATCTATATGCCAATACATATTGTTGACTAAATAAATGTCTCATAGAAGTTTCTTAACTGAATCTGATGAAAAAGTGACCTCCAAGACCAGGAAGGATGAGAGGAGAAATTACTTAGAGATACAGCCAAGAGTCTGCTGCAGGGAACAAGTTCCAGAGAATGCCACAGTCTTTATTTTTCTAAGAGATCAATCTAGATACTTTAGATAGTTTAATGGGGCCAAAGGGGCTGAATAACAAAGCTTATTTTAGTATTATGAATCCACTGTAACTACAGGTTTCCTCAGAAAAGGTTTATTGCAGAGGAAAAGGCCAACAGGTACATTATAATCCTCTGAAGAAATTGCAGTAACTGGAGAACGAGAAAGATTCATCATGGGTAATTACGGTTGTTAAACCAAATTCTCTCTTCTGAATGCACACAAAGCAGACGTTTCCATATTCTCAGTGGTATTTTAAGTCCTTGTTAAATATTAGACTTGTAATAAAGCTGTGACTGTGATTTCAAAAATGATGGATTTTTTCCTTTTCATCCTTCCTTCTCACCTGAAGTTGCTCGGAGATGGATTCAGATATTTCATTTAGTGTCTCCAACTCATAGTCTCTGAGAGTACAAGTTCTCTTGCATATATTAAAAGTATAGTTATTAATGAGAGATCACTACTAATTCCTACAGGTTCAGATTTAGTTTTAGGAAAATTAGTAATTTGATTTACAAACATCTATAAATGTAACGCTTCATTAAACTCATTCAGATTAAATCTCTGTCCATACTTGCAAATCTGCCTGTCTTATTTTTCAGTTTTCCCTCCATTTCTGAATAACATGCTGCAAGAATTGTTATGCTATTTCATTTAAGAATTGGAGGTATTGGGAAGATATCGAACTTGCCCAAATTTACACAGAAATGATATGATGAAGATTTTAGAACCTGTTTTCTCAAGTTTGATTTCTTTTTCCTTGGCCTTCTCTGTTGTTCCTTTTAAATTTAAAAATATGTATCAGTAGAGCTTCCCCCTCCCCACCCCCTGCTTTACATAGGTTTTAATCTATCTGTAGTATCAATAGTATATTTTAGATCATTTCTTCTAAAGGTTTCTCTTGAAGAAGTCTAGTACAGGAGACAGTAGCTTGCAAAAGACCGATGTTAAATTTGTTACCAGGTAATAGGAAATTATTTTATGTCCTGTGTAATGATATTGATATGGAATGGGTGTTTCGTGATACTTTCTAAACTGAGCAGCAGTTAGGCAAGTAGCTGAGATGGAGTGTAAAGTCTTAGTGGAGCAGTTCAGTATTTATAATCTACACACGAGGGAGACATAGAGCTTTATCCTATGTCAAGCAATTACTGTTCTTATTATGATAAGCAGAGCTGTGTAAAAATAATGAATACTTTTAAAGAAAATATCTACATATTTTCATTATAAAATTCAAATATGAGAATGGAAAATCTGATTCAGAGTAGCTGAGATTCAGATGTCAGCTTGAGTGTATATCTTACTTCATGGCCATGGCAACAACAGCAAAATTCTTCCTTTTCACACTTCCCTATTGACTTCTTACTTTTTTATATTTGGATGTAGTTGCGAACTAGATGAGTATATTGGGTTTTTATGTCAAGGTTTTGGTAGTGGGGGGCTACAGGAGTGACTTTTGTAAGCAGATGCCAGAAGGTTCCCCCTTCTCCAACAGAACCAATGCCAGCTGGTTCCAAGATGAACCTGCTGCTGGCCAAGGCTGAGCCCATCCATGATGGTGATAGAGCCTCTGGGATAGGAATGTTTAAGAAGAGAAAAAAATATGCAGTGCAATAGCAGCCAGGAGAGAGGAGTGAGAACGTGGGATAAGCAGCCCTGTAGGTACCAGGGTCAGAGTAGAAAGAGGGAGAGGAAGTCTCCAGGCACCAGAGCAGAGATTTCCCCACAGGCCGTTGTGCAGACCATGGTGAGGCAGCTGTGCCCCTGCGGCCCATGGAGATCCATGATGGAGCAGAGATTCACCTGCAGCCGTGGAGGACCCTACACTGCTGCATGTGGATGCTCGAAAGGAGGCTGTGAGCCTAGGGCAAGCCTGGACTGGAGCAGGTTCCTTGCAGGACCCGTGGCCCTGTGGAGAAAGGAGCTCACACTGGAGTAGGTCTGCTGGCAGGGCTTATGACCCTGGGGGCTCCACACTGGAGCATCCTGGTCCTGGAGGACTGGACCCTGTGAAAGGGAGAGTTGGAGCAGTTAATGAATAACTGTAGCCTGTGGGAAGGACTCGTGTTGGAGAAGTTCATAGTGTGCTTTTTCCCATGGGAGGAATCCCACACTGGAAAAGGGGAAGACAGTGAGGGGGAAGGAGTGGCAGAGAGAATGTATGACGAACTGACAGCAACCTCCATAAGGCTTTTGCCACATTTTAATTCCCCTGTGCAGTTGATGGGAGGCAGTGATAAAGTGGCTTGGTGGGCATCTGGCATTCAGCCAAAGTCAACCCTCCACAGTGAGGTTGCTCATTTTCCCCATTCTAGATGGTGATATACATCCTCATCTTCCCATTTGCTGAGAGAGACAAAAACTTCGGTCTCTATGCTTGCTGCTTTTGTGTGAAGCCATTGAGCTCTCGGCACAGCATTTCGTCTTTGAACTTGACATTTCCCTGCCCTTCAGGGAAATGCTGTTGGACTGATCTCATTCCGCCAATGTACCTGACTGCTGGTTTAGCGTGTCCCATGCAGAGTCTTTTACATCATTATTTGGTGAACTGTTAATTCCCTTTGCACTACCAGGTCTACTTCAGGATTCTTGCATTGATTTATAAAGCCTTCAGTTTGTTAGGCCATGCTATCTCCCTGATGAATCTCTTTCCAGTGTAGCATTGATTATGTGACACTTGGTATTTCAAGTTTTCTCAAAAGTAAGTTGCATTCTCTGGAAACTTTTCTCAGTGCAAGTTGGATGGAGTTTCACTTCAGCCCCTCACATATCTACTACAAAAGAAATTTCTTCTACAGTGTTAAATTTCACCAAAAACCTTCTCAAACTAGCATGTGCTATAGACTCAGAAATGTGGAGTTTCACATGGAAAATGCCTTCAGTTACTAACAGAGACCCAAAGCTGTTAATTGTGGGTAAATTTCAAAGTAAGAATTACTATAAAAATAGACATCCACAGCATCTATGTGAGCAGAAACAAGGAGCGATGAGGGTTTGTTGAGGGAGCACCATAATTATAAAATTATATGGAGGTGGCAGCAAGGCTAGGAAAACAGCACACAAAACTCAGATTTTATATGGATTTTAAGTCCTTACTGGCCACATGAAGGAATAAATAGATTTCTGAGTGATAATCTTTGTTCAACATTAAATTTAGAATTGGACACAGAGGAGGAGTAACATTGTGAAATACTTTTGGGCCATAATTCAGGATGAAATATTCAAATTTATAAAACCAGAGCCAAAAATCAGTTCTCTTATACAAGAAAAGAAAAGCTGAGTTTTGTGCTGCTGCTGTTTGGCCTTCTTTGACATTGTACAACAACATTCTTCATTGCACAACTATTATAGGGCTCTTACCATTTGCAGACATCATGATTATTTGCAGAAATTGTAATAACGGCCAAGAATCCTTTGTTGTGAATTAGGATACTGCTACGAGATGTTAATAGGATATCAAACAGGAAATCTATAATTTTTGTTGGCTAGGAACTCTACGAGGGCAATACATCTTTTCCACTAAAAGGAGCCACAGGTAAACATAAACAGACTTACAGAATTATTTGGATTGGAAGGGACTTTCACAGATCACCTAGTCCAAATCCCCCTCCCTCCCACTCCCTGCCAACCCTTCCCTCTGGTCATGGACAGGGGCATCTTTCACTAGATCGGGTTGCTCAAACCCCTGCCCAGCCTGACCTTGAACAACTCTAGTGATGGTGCATCCACAATTTCTCTGGGCAGCCTGAGAATTTGTAGATGAAGAGAGACAACAAATAGTTCCATATGTTTATTACCACAAGTACCAGTAGTACAAAATCTAGTCAGATATATGGTGAGAATTATGAAATTCTATTTTAATGGTCTATAGCTTTGCCATCTTTAACACTTGAATAAGGATTTTCCAAACCAAGTTCCTTCATCTGTCTGTGGTTATTAGGTTCCCTATTATTTTCACTGCTGCAAAATTCTTCATCTATATCAGGAGATAAGATTAAGTGAAGAATATATTTTTCCAGATGTTTCCAAAACAAACAAACCCTGTCTGACTTCAGAATCTCTTCTACTTTGTTTGAATTACAATTTTTGCATACTTACATGCTCTTTGATTGTGTCCTAACTTTGTTTGCTTTTAAAACCTTTTTTTATTTTTCAAGTATTTATCTGCTGGTATATTAAATATATGGTGCATGCAGACAAATGCACAGTCATGTATGCTGAAAAAAAGAAATCTGCACAAAACCATTCTCAACAGGTTAATTGTGTCTACTGACACTCAGGAGTGGAAAGCATAAAAAGGCACTGATGCTTATAAATAGTGCTGGGAAAGTAAGCTGCAACTTAGAATTTCCTTCAAGATAACCTCTAGATTCCACGCTATAATAGCATCAGGATAGCTTATGGTTATTCTTGTCTGTGTGCTCTTAGTTTTATTGTGTCAGTACCATCTTCTTTGAAATAAATTTAATCAAAACAAAAAGGCAGCTAAATTAAGAGATATAAAAATATTATATAATTAGAGATGATTATGTATTTCATGGTGAGATACTTATCATTATAGATACCCATCATTATATCTGCTGTTACAATATATTTAACGAATATAATCATATTTCCTTAAAAAGTCACCTACTGAATATTTTGCAGCAATCTTACCTGCTATCATCATTCTTTTATATAAGCAAATATAAGCAATTTCACTGAGTTCTTATGGGACTTCTTGCTGAGCATGTGCAATCAACATAATTTTATTTCCTATGCCAGTGTGTTGCATGTTTACAGTTCAAATAAAGCCGTCTCTGTCTCAGCAGCAGCATTAAGGAACTTGAGTCAGTATGCATGTGAAAAAATGGAACTGGTTTTTCAGAATGTGCCTTAGAGTAAAAGTGTGATTATGTATTTGAAAGGCACTATTGAAGTTCTATGAATGTTCCCCATGCTAGATGTTGTTTACGTGCATCCTCGGGGAGTTTCGAGACTGTTAAAGGACAGAATGGAGAAAGGAAGTGATAGGACAACTAATTAACAGGTGATCATGAGCACAGTATTTTGAGATGATTCCAAAGATAAGCTTTTAAAAGAAAGATCAGCCACGAGAACAAAATCCAGGGCATATGCCTAAGGTCTGTAAACCAAGTTATTTTTAAATAGGATGAATATTTTAATTAAAATTGAGTTATACATCCTGCTTTTGCTTACTGCAATACAGAGTCACTATGACGACTTACTGCATCTTAGAAGCTGAAAGCTAGGACTTTACAGATTCTTTTTTTTTTTTTTTTACCCAGAGACAGCTAAATTAACATACAAGAAAAACACATTATCTACTTAAGAGATACTAATTTGTAAGCTATTTTCTTTAATCTGAATTGAGCTGATATGAAAATATTTGCCTTCATAAACATAAACAGCAGCACAGACATATGGCGAAAAGGTATTTTTAACCAACAGCACCAGTGAGGTTGGCGCAATCTGAAGAAATAGTGCTTGCTAATGGACTAATTCTGCAGAGGCAGCAAAGAGCACAAAGCACTTCTTGTTTCTCTGAGCTCAACAATATATAGCAAGAAAGGCTTACTCAGTTTAAATAACCTCTGCAGTGGGTTAATTAAAAATAGATATGCAATATCCAGCCAATTCCTTCCATCTCATTCTCTGGTAACTTCAAAATAATACTGAAATTAGCAATTTCTTTAAATAAATGTGTTAATTAAATGGCTTTATACTGCTGCTAGAATCTAACTAGAATGAATAAGGAGTTAAGATAATTATGTATTAACGATAAATCTCAGCAATTGCTTCATGGATGATCTCTGCGAAGAATTCTGTTTGCAAATAAGATACCTTTATGCTCTGAGTTTTGAAGAATATGAAAAGTAAAGGGACACCTAAGGTGACTCCATTTTTAGTACCTCTCTTGAATCTAAGTTTTCAAAGAGAAGTCAAAAAGGCCATTTCAGGAAGTTGTGACCATATTACTTCACAAACACAAAAAAATTCAAGAGGGAATGACCTTCTCTTTCTCCACTCTGTAATCGTTGCTAAGTTTGAAAATGTCTCATGAACTCTAATGCTGGCCTTTGGAATATCTATTCAGTGTCAGTGTTTCCTGAGCCTGCAGAGTTGCAAACAAGCCTGTTCAGATTTGTACACAAGAATGACATTTGGCCCAGTGTGTTCAGAGCTTTTGAAGGAAATTAGATGCAGGACTCTACACCAGGTTATCATCCCCTTAGGAAAGAAAGTCTCTGATATGCCACAATTATTGATAAAACACCACTCTGTGATGCCTAAGAATTGGCTTTTATTGGAAAAGGAAATAAAGGAAACAATACCCAGGAGAAAGGACTTCTAGGAAAAAAATGTTATAAATGATGTGCACATTACTTATACAACACATATATAAAAGATGGTCTCCACAATAGAAGGAGAAGCTTTCTCAAAGCATAAAATGAAATAACCTCCTTTGCTGGCAAAGGTATTTGGTAGCCCAGCAGCCTCACCATATATTTTTTATGGAATTCATAGCCTTCCAGGAGGATATCTGTTTTCCTTATCTGTTTCGCAGACTGTTTCTCTCAAAGAGGGACAAAACATGTATGTTTTTAATGCAGCAGGCTGAACCTGCCTGGTTCACACCAATCTGGAATGTTTGCTCCATCTGAGAAAGTTGTGAGCTGAATATTATCTGCCTTTTTGCAGTTCACGCAATTCACTACTTGAAAGGCAGGAGTTGGCAGTCTGATTGACTCCTTCCATATTATGATTATTTTCCTAAGACCAAAATCAAGCTGCTAGTTCCAGAGAGATTCTTCTCGCAGCAGGTAATGCCAATAAAAGGAGTACCGAGAAGTGATGGGAATAGTGGGTGTGCCAGGTCAGCCACATCATCATTATAGGGTTGATGCTTTTTAGCTTTTGTCGCACTCTCCTTTGTCTGACCTCTGATGTCAGAGAAGGTGGCTGGCATCTCTGCCTCACTAATCATCTCTGACATGTGGCTGGCACTGGCAAATTTACTCAAAAGGATCTGCCTGCTGTGTTCTAGATTGGCCTGCACTCGTGGGAGGGGAGTAAGTGCTGAATATTTCAAACTGGGGATCTAAGAATGCAATCAGTACTTTGTGTACTACTCTACTGTCCTGTTCTTTTTCACATGGGAGTCCTTTCCTATTTAGACCAATAAGTTGTCCACTCAGAGTACCACAGTAAGTCATAAATTCTTCAGGCTGCTCTTGCAACTGGTATTTTTTCTTTTGTCAAGATAAACAAAACAGATGAGCTCGTTCAGAAAGCATCATCACTTTGGAGCTAAAAAAAAAATATATATTTGCCTTCAGAGTCCTGAGAGCCTGTTGAAATAAAAATATTTCCCATAAATTTTAACAGAGAGAGGAAATTGTCACTAATCTTTCTTCCTTCAACTACTTCTTTTCCAATGAATTGCATGGTCTTGAATGACAGATCTACAAAGGAGACAAAGGCAAAGGGTTTGTATACACGTTTTTATTTTGTACTTATGATGACATAGACATTCTCCTTCAGATAAAATTCAGAATGAAGAAGTGTGTGACTTTTATGGATAATCTAGTGAATTTATTCCAAAGGATCTCT
This sequence comes from Cnemophilus loriae, assembly GCA_013397755.1. Taxonomy (NCBI): domain Eukaryota; kingdom Metazoa; phylum Chordata; class Aves; order Passeriformes; family Corvidae; genus Cnemophilus; species Cnemophilus loriae. The sequence continues at coordinate 271,712 of VZTF01003093.1, forward strand.
GTGCTTGTGCCCTCTGGGAGAAGTTTTTAACAAGCCTTAATAAATCACTAATCATGTGCATGCATCTTCACTCTTGACTGCTAAGACTTAACAGATCTGTTTCTTAACTCCCTTTCTGCTAGTGAATCTTAGTAAGGAAATGAAATGGTTAGGGGGTTTATTTATTCTGTGTGATATAATCATCTAATTCCTTGATTAGTGTCTTTTCATTTTATCAATAAACCCTACTCTGAATTGCAATTAGGTTTTTCCATTGAGGAATGGTGAGGAAAAATATGAAGTGTTTCAGTAATGATGGTAGTCAAGTGAAACAATGCATTCCAGCTTGAGTGTCAAACACAGAAATATTTACTTTAACAGCCTGTTTAAATTTTTTAATATTTCATGCGCATTCATTTCCAAAAGTGTGAACACACACTGGCAGAAGCCTAGTCTTTCTATTCCCAGTCATAAGCTTGGTAAGAAATATATGTACAAAAAAACTGTTCAGCAGCTGCTCAGTTATAGAAGAAAGGGACACTTCCATTGTTGCCTGCTGCCTCAGAGGCTGAAATGACCATGGGGGTTTTTTGTGGTTTTTGGTTTTTTTTTGGTTGGTTGGTTGGTTTGTTTGTTGTTAGTTTTTTGGTTGTGGGTTTGGTGTTTTTTTGTTTTGTTTTGTTTTTTTTTTTTTGGTTGGCTACCTGATTTGCAAGATAATCAGCTACTTTGGAGTCTTTTCATGGTGCAGACTTGTTAAAGTGTACATCCTCCTTTCCAACTCCAATTATGCAGGCTGAATCATTGGCACTGAACATCTTAGAACAGCAAGAGTTACTAGTGCCACCTGCAGTTTTGATTAAAAGAGGAAAAGGTGTTTGCTGGTTTGTGGCATAAGAAAGAAAGATGTAATGGGGATAAGTTTAACTGGCAATATTGCATTTTTGTAGCCATTCTTTCAATTTAAAGCACAAATGATAAGTACACCTTTTAGTTAGAATACAAAAGATTTTTTAAGAGGTTTTGGATAAAGCAACCTAAAATACTCACAGTAATATGAAGGCTAAAGGGTGAAGAGAGATTCTGTGATAACAAATCAGTGTGCTTCGTTGTCACTTCTAATGCCTCATAGTGAACTGTGGTTTCTTCTTGTTCTATTTTGGTGAGCATGATTCTTCAGATGTTGAGTTAAATGGATCCATGCTTGGTTGACTGTTGAGTGTGGCTCACTGTCTTCTCCAGAAGATAAATACGGGAGAAAAAGTGCACTTACTGGTTATGCAGAGGTGTTTAAGCTCATTGCTAATGAGCTGTCTAGAATCTTGGAGAAAACCGTACCTGTTCACTGCTCTGCCTGAGCTGAACTGCCCTGCAGAAGGAGTGGTGCTGTTTCTGACATGAAGCACTGTACTATGGGGAAATATACTCCATGTTTTCATTAATCTGAATTCCTAGATGGTTAAGTGACTGAATAACCTGCTGCCGTTGATGTGTTTTAACTCTTCCTTACACTGAAATGAAAGTATTTTTCCCAGAACTAGATGTTATCTGGAGAAGTCAATCTGAAGTGTGTCTTGTATCACTACAGGCCTCTCACCAGCTTTGAGAGTCAATAACTATCTGCTCAGAGAGCTCTCCATTGACCTAATTTAGATATTTTCTATTTTGACTTGGCTCCAGACTCTAAAGATATTACCTCAGCCTGTTTGGGTGAAAATGGTTTGTTATATTAATAATCATTCACTGGAGTACATAGACTAAAAGACACAAAAATAGTTGCAGAGCTTCATATTAAAGAGATTAATTTGGGCAATAAGATCACCTATTTGTTTATGAGAAACATGTTTAGTGGGAATTCCTTTCAGAAAAATGCCTGGCAGATATGGTGCTGAGGTACTCTCCTGGGACACAAAAAAGGTGAGATCAAATTCTTGTTCAGAGATCAAATCAAGTGTTTCCTATCAAGCAGGAAGGTGGCAGTTGGCGTGATCTTCAAGACAAGTGCTCTCTTTCCTGGGTCATGGGGTGAGTATCTGCATTTCTGTGATTCCACTCTATGATTGCGATGCTCAAGCAAAGATCAAACACTTGCAGGCATTTCCTTCTCAGCTAGTACAAGTAGCTCCCTGTCACCTCTCTGGCATTTGTGAAGCCTGTGTTTCTAAAAGGGATAATTAGTTTAACTGGCTGTGAGTTTTGACTGGAAATACAGACCCTCCTTCCAATATTTCTCTTCTTCATTTCCCAGAAGGAAAATAGAGGAAAAAAGCATTTTTCAGTTTTAGGACTGTTGTGAAAATAAATATGTGAAAACTTGTGTGATATTCAGATATTAATATAGTTACAAATATCTAAATAAACTATGAATGCAATATGACTGTTATTTAGCTTTATGAATTCAAGCTAACCAGCTAGAGGAGAATCCAAAACACTAAATCACCACTAGGAAATCATCCATGTCTGAATCTGGTTCTTATGGGAACATTAATGGTAACTTGTTAGGACACAGGAAAGCACAATTATTTTGTGCTGTAAAAAGATACATGTGACTATAAAAGTCTTGGCAAGAAATTCATGGCAAAGGTTAATTATTATAACTTAATGTCACTGTTTCTGTTAACTTCAGGTTATACATTTTTGAGTCAATATTCAGTACGTTGAATTTATTTAGTATTTTACCCGCAGTTTGAGGGACCATGTCCTGTTCTTAAGTTTCTGTTCTGATGATCCAGGCTATCAATAAAATCTGCTTTCCTTCCTTGCACAGCTAATTCTATTGACTTCAGTAGGTCAGTTGGCGTGAATCAGGCAAAAGGTTTTGTATGATTTATGTTGCTTAGATACTAAGAGAGAATTATTTTCCTATTTCCACACATAATTCTTCATCTGAAATGGATATATTTTCTTTTTATTAATGGTAAAAAAATGCAGAGCAGTTTTCAGGAGGCAACTGGAGTTTGAAAGTGAGGGAAAAAGTGGAGGCAAAGGACTTGAACAAGAAGTAGGTTCATAATTTCAGATAATGTGGTCCTGATACTGATTCCACTTATACCATTATTAAAGTAATGTGGTATTATAAGTTTTAATTAAAAAGTTCATGATTTACTTGTTTTTTTAATATGTGTGCGTGTGCCGGAAGGAGGTGGCAGAGAGCTACATACATTTCAGCTTTCATCCTAGCATTACTTGAAAATGTCAATTTAAGCTCTGTCACCCAACAACTACTCTATCCTGTGTTATCCAGAAAGTCCATGAATATCTGTGCCCCAGATAAATGAAAATATTGCCCCATTCTCCAGTGCTTTCTTGCACAGTGTGATCAGATCACACGTGATAGTTTTCAATTGCCTTTCTTAATTTCTTAATTAAATAAATCCAACAGCTCTAGAATCTCCATTATTTATAATAAGAAAGTAAAATTATAACATACCACTCCATCACTGATACTGGGAAATCATATTTACCATTCTTCTCTGGAATACTCCTGTTCTTCTTACAGAGAAGAAAATACTGCAAGGTAGCAGAAAGAAAGTGTTATTCTTTATGCACTAGGGTATATTTATCTCATTAATTTTGGTAATTTATGAAGCAGGCTTTGACATTACAAAACATTGACAGTTTTTTCTTTGAAGACGTGGACATGTGCTTTCTTAAAACCATCCCACTCATAATATAATCTAGTATACTGCTTGTTTAAATCTCTGTGGTGGTAAAACTTTGCTGCTTTCTCTGGGGTATTTAAAAATTACTAGAAACTCTAATCTAAATGAAAACAGTTAAAGAAATATCACTGGAAATAAATGACATGTAGTCATTGTCCAGTTAAACTGGGGAGCATGCGGTCTAATAGTCCTAGGCTAATTTAAGTTTCAAGTGGACTGGACTATGGAGAGGTATGTGCAATAGGTGGCACACAAAATCATATTATTGATGGTAAAATGTATTTCATGGTTGAACACTGAAAAACGACTATGTGTACTACAATTATTCCATATTTTGCATCTTTACTTAACCCACTACAATCTTTTAAAGAGACTAGTACCTCATAAAAAAGAGTTTACCCTCTTCTTCATGTTACATAGATCATAATCAGAGCGAATTTCACCTCGTTAGATGAGACATTCTCCATTCTTCATCTCCATAGGTACTTCTTTCTTCATGTATGCATTCAGTATGGTTTTCTCTGAGCATGGGGACAAATCATAAGACGTCTTCTGAGAAAGCCAGATAGAGAAATGTAAAGTATTAAAATTAAATGTTAACCTGAGAATAAAGAGGAGAGCCAATAGACAATGATGTTGTGACCAAAATCCAGGGCATATCTATCTAAAGGCAGCTGACAGGCAAAGTTTAATAAAGGGAGGAGTCAGAGAATAAAATAGTTCACTTGAGACTTTAAACAATTTTTTATGCATGGAATGGAAAGATCAAATCCAGGAAATGGAAAAAGTGTCCCACAAAGAACTGTGATCAATGTAGAGAAATAGAATTTAGCACTTGTTTTAAAAGGGATTAAACCTTGTTGGATCTGTGGAACCTTCACAATGACTGTTTTAAGGATTTCACATGTATAAAGGAGCAGATTTTACACAGTCATTTGTTGAAAGCAAGCAGATGCTTGCTTCTCAAACCAATGTTTTATTGGACTATACAATCTTCAATGAGTTTACCATATATTTGCTCACAGGTGTAAATTGTACATGACTTCAGCTCATTTTTGAGCTCAGCAGACCAGTTTTACTCATTTCAGTTTCAAATGCCATCTTGCCTCCAGATGTGACCTATGGAATATGGCATGTTGGAAGACAGAAATACCGAGGAATGAAAAGGAAAAAAAGAGATACAAAGATGGCTACAGACTGCAAAATGTCAGTTTAGGTAATCTGAGTGCACAAGAAAGTAAGCAAGTTTTAATGAGAAAATTGAAGCCTTTTTTAAATATAAAAAGTGAAAATTTACAGTCTCAGGAGAACTCAAAGGTCGCAAACTCTCAGATTTTAGTGTATTACAGTGGAATTTTCCAGAATAAAGTATACAGAGAAAATCAACAACAACCTGTGTATAGTAGAACTCAGTAGAGAAAACATGCACACAATAGGCACAAATTTTATAAACAACAGAACAGTAAAGCTGCCTCTTAGAAACATCTATAACATTTAATATGGGAAATCTAATTTCAACAAGTGAATGCAAGCATATGTGCATAATGTGTATTAATGTTGTTCATGTAAGGATTTGTTCCACCTAGAACTTTTCTTTCAGCCTCAGTAGTGATTAACAATATAACACAAATAATATTCTTACTTTCTGCCTTCCTGTTTTTCTGATATTTTTCTGATTTTGCTCTGGGGGAGAATGAATGATGTTTTGGGGATGGATTTGATTCAGTGTCTTAGACCATGCCTCAGTTAAGATGTTATTATCAAATTCAATTTTAATTTGGTTCATTTTTATCTTTAGGCATACTTTCAAATTCTTAACCAATATCTGGGACCTAGAGTTTTTTTTTTTTTCCCCATTTTTTTTTAACAGCACTGATTTTTGTTGAATTAGCAGCCTCATATCTCTTTCAGTTGCTTTCTGTGCCATTTTTAAAGGATGTTCCTTGGTGTAAGGGGCCCTGGCCATGAGTCAGTTATGGTTTTGAAGAGCTGACTTGTGCTAGACCTGACACAGGTCTTCATTGGCCAAAGAAGTCCCACAGAGCATCCTACTGTGTGGTCAATAACTCAGTTCTCTTTTGCCCCAGAGCCTTTGTTGCCAGGCCCATTTCTTCCCATGTGCCAATCCACTTCACTGAGTTATCCATGTGTGTATCTGGGTATTTGCTCATCTATATTTCGTGTGGCGAAACGGACCACATATTTTCTAGACTGCAGATCCAGTGATATTACCTATTGATTTAGGCGGTGCATGTAAGTCCACCGATATGCTGGTGCACTTAACTGCTTGTTCACAAGCTCCATGCAGCAGAATGGCTTTATGAAACAGCATAAACCAGCTGTATTAACTTGGATTGCCTTCCCTCTGCTGATCTTGCTGCCTTCAACTGCCCTTCCCAGCCCTCTCTCAAACAATATGAGATGCAAGATCCATTGTTGGTTGGGCAACCATTCAAGAATTGGCAGCGTAACAAAACATTGCATTAATAGTCTTGGAATCTTTCCTGAAGCAAAAATTATCTAACGAAAGACTAAAGGCAAAAATTATGACTGATGGTGAGTTATTCAGAAAATGACAGTGATTCTGGTAATGCAATACTCTTCTCTCAGAAGAGCTGCTCTATGGTCCAGGTGAGTTCTCTGAACAGCAGGCTAGTGGCTGTTGAGTGCTTTTACTGCTTCCACTCATAAATTTCATGACGGACCTATGTAATGTAAACATACATAAAATTTGGAGGGATGGCGTATGCACATGTATTTTCATGGAGGCATTTCTTTGAGAAACTTCTCATCTGAAACTGAACTTGAAGGAATACATATAAGTTTTAACACCTTTATTCCTTCATTCTTCACTCTTTGCCTCTATTACAGAATTGTAAAGGTACAAAGATTGGTGGTATAGTAAGCCTAAAATGTTACAGCACCATTCTCATTTGGACTGTTTCTATCCTAATCAAGTTGTAGAAAAGCTGTAGAGATCTACTATGATATCTATTATTGCAATTTTGAAAAATTCAAAGAGCTTGAAAGTCCAGATGTGGGAAAATTAATGTGTGTGTTTCTTGGTGCTCTTTGGACCATGACAATCCTCTTCTTGCTACTTGCTTTGAGTTACATTTGCAACAGAGCGGTGACATAAGCAGTCTTAATTCTCAGTGATTTACATCCAAATTGTGATAAGCCAGTGCTGTCCAGCACAAGGCACAAAGCTTTAATTTTTAAATTTTTTTCAGGAAAGATTCCAAAATTAATTTGGATTTAGTGATAGTATATCTAATCAGAAAGTTATAAACTGATCTCGATGAAATAAGTACTGATTTTATTGTGGTACTAAAAAATGGTATTAAGCAATACAATTTTTTGAGATTGTACTTCTGTCTTCAGGACACAGTAAATATTTTCACCATTAGGCTTTGTGAATTATACTGTCCTTAGTAGCAGATGAATTTTTTGGTAGTAAATCATGCAAAGAGTAGAAAGCTTTTGTTCCTTAAAGAAAATAGGAAGCTATTGAATAAATAGCAAAATGATTCCTCAGCTGAATTCAAAATATTGAGCTTATGTAAAAAATTATCACATAAAAAAAAAAATCTTTAGTGCTACATAAAAGATTTTGTACAAAACCATTTGCATTGTACTGAATCATCAATAGAAATGTGGGTTTTTTTTCTGCATATGGGGAATGTTGGGGATAATAATTTATGTAAAAATGTAATACTTCTGTTTCACTATGACAAAAGAAAAGGAAGGAATAAATTTTAATAAGACTGTGATTCAGGAGGGAATTTTGCTATAAAGAGGTGCAAGAAAATAAAACCCAAACAGAAAAGAGACAAACTTCTTTCTTTTCCAGTACTCAGTCTGTGTAGACAATGATGTTCATTTGTATGAAGTATGTTTGTTATAATCTCATATTTTATACTAGCAGTTTAAATAAGTCTCTCTGGGAATTTAATATAAACAAGAACAAAAGGAAATGTGCCTAGACTAAAGACACATGTTATTTTCATAGTTGGTGGAATTTCTTGGGAATTATTAAATTTCAGATGGCTATTATGTCTGTCTGGGAACTTCCCTGGCAGTGTCCATTTTACTGTCGGGTGTGTCAGGCACCACATCAAGCAGTGATCCAGGGGCTCTGAACCCCTGTAATTGGAAGAAGGAAGCTTGGTGAGACCCACATTCTGGTGCTTTTAATTTTCCTTGGCTTGAGTTGAATTACAAGTATAGTACAGTCTAGTTTGATTTTCTCAGGAAAAACAATTGCAGTTTTATATTGCCACTAAACAAAGGAGTGAATGGGAAGAAGATATTACAATGTTATGAACTCCAACCATGATCTGGGCAAGGAAACAATATTAGTTACTTATGATAAACACTAGACAATACTCTCATATCAATACCAACACTGAACTGCAGGTGACAAAAAGATGGTTGCGACAGCTTTTTCTCTACTGTCACATATTTAAAATCCATTTAAAAAGAAAGTGGAAAGTGAGTAAGAACCTATTAGGTCACTGGCTTTTTCATTTTAGAATTGGATGAACCTGTAGGCTTGAAGTATTTTACACAGGCTGTCTTTTTGTTTCCTATTTATAGGAATTTATATTCACTGAGTGAATGAGTTCTTCTGGCTCAGTAAGACCACAACCTGCATTTTGAGGATTTTGAGCGTATCTGTACTTCAAGTGTAGAGTATTATAGGACACAGAGTATCAAAGTATGGAGGAATTATTTAGTCAAGATACATTTACTGCTCTCTCTGCACTTATATTACATTACATTTTTGAAACTCTACATGTACATGATTCTTACCATCTTCATCTATACATTAGTTAACAAATTCTGTGCTGAGTAGCTTTTCAGAGCTATCAGTCTTATACCTATCACGTACATTTGAAAGATACCTATTATGAAATGTAATTTTCATAACAATATATAAAGGACTTTGCAGTTGTGTGAACAAATGATAGTTTCAGTTTTTTTATCAAACTAAAAAATTAAGAAAAAATAGTTTAAGTTAAAGAAATTTTGAAATTTGATTTCAAGTAGGATAAGCTAAAATGTTCAAGTCAAATGAAATTATTTTATTTGACTGGATAAGAAGTATTTTAACTTTTCTTAATACAAATATTATCAAAATTATTTTTAAAAAATAAATAAAGATATTTTTCTTTAAATAACACCAAAGTCTACTTAGTTGTATAGTGGACATTACTGTCCAGTCTAGATTTGAAAAATGTTTCAGTCAGTGTAAGCTGACTAAACTGAGAGGGGAAGGATTTTTGACTGATAAATTTTACATTGAAGATAATGATGAATATACTAAGTTTCAAGACCATGAAGTTCACTCTATCCTCAGTGCTCACACACTCAGTTCACAGTGCTTCAGCCAGCCCATAGGCACTGTTGATGGCTAAACAGGTTGTCTTGGAAAGACTCATGGATGGTAAAGCAGTGGCCTACAAATTTTAGCATGTTCAGAAATTTTTTGCATATTAAGCTTATTTTATAACAAACTAAATCTAATTTACTTGCTGAAAGTGAGGATGGCTCACACTAATTTCTCTCTTAACCAAAAATATGCAATGGCAGTAATCAACAGTACTATGATGATTCACATCACCAGCATTGTGGTAGGATCAGTAGAAGGAAAGGAGAAAATAAAAGAAATAAAAACCAATTTTAATTCACCAGAGCAGAAAAAAATAATCTTCTAACAAGTCTGTAAAGATTGTTCCTGTTATTATTATTATTATGATAAATCAGTAATATTTATATTGATTTATTGATGATTTAACATGTTTCTACATTCTTGGTTGCACGGCATCTTCCCTCTTCTGATGTTTACATCAAGAAATAAGATACTACCTCTAATTCCTCTTCCATAGCCCTACTGAATGTCTAACAAAACCAGTCTTAATTCAGCAAAACACCATCAGCATGTTTTACTTTAGGCATGCTAAGTAATTCAGTGACTAGTGTGGATTTGCTTAAGACTATGCAGAAGCTTAAAATTTTTACTGAAGTGGAACTTACTTGTGTTGATTAGGTACAGCTCTAATCTATCCAGAAAACTGGAAAAAACTTCATTCATATTTAAAAACAGTTTTAAAGGAATTGTTTTGGGGATTTTTTTTATGTTTGTAGAAAATGATAGAATTAAAAAAGGTACACTAAGTGGAGATTAAGCAAATTTCTGAGAACTGTAATGTTGCTCAAGTTTTCTGAGTTGTGTGTCAGTCTCTTCTTAGCTTTAAGGTAAATGAAGAAAATTCAGTTTTTATAAAAGCTGCTGTAACAACTATTAGAATGACTACTGACAGAAATTGCTTAATTATTCATGGACTGTGGACTATGTTAGCTTGAGACACTGGATGGATGGGAAGTTCCATTTACTTGCTGTCACTGAGTCCAACCTCAGCCACCTAAAAAAATTAAGGTCAAGAAAATTTTTTATAATTTTTGTTCATTCAAGACATCATTGAAAGTGAGTTGATACTGTAGTACAAATATCTTTTCTGCTGCAGATTCATATTCAACAGGGAGATGGAAGCAATTCTTTTCAGAGAAGCTACTCCAGAGTCACTAATGGTGTTTTTGTTGGTTTCTGGACAGGATAAGGTTAGAGAAGCATATGCCATATATCATATGTTTATATGATATGTAAGATGACTGAGATTTGATTGTGACATCTTTTAACCTACTGAAATAATATCTGTGTAATTTTGGAAATTTTATAAAGATTACTTATTGCTCCTAAGAAACAACCTGGACACACCACNACATTTGTTAGCATTGCATTTATATGTTACACTGTGCTTATATGCTTCGGTATTAATTTGAAATACTCTCCATAAACACAAAATGAAATAAATAGGGTGTAAGGGCAAATCTTGGCCCACGTTCTGGCTTAAGTACTTCTTTTTATCATGGAACTTCAAATGGATGGTTATTATGCTCCTAAACAGCGTAGCATTGAAATCATAATTGCTGCTTTGTTTATCTGCATATTTTTCTCCGTGTAGAACTGAGAATTTTTACATTGGTTTGCTTTCAGTGTTTGATATATTAGAGGAGTTTCTGAAAATGCAAAAGAGAAAGGACATAAAAATTAACTGGTGCTACAGTTAGAAAACTGGAAAAATAGAGAACTGTAATTCCCATTCCCAACCTGCAGATTAATGAATATCCTAAAGTTCTGTAAGACTGAAGTTTTAAACTTAGGCAAATAATTTGGAGTTTTGCTATGGTCTTCACCAAGTTGACTAGTATTCCTTTACTTTCTCTTTCTTTTGATCCACTGATTTCCAGCTGTACATTTGCCAGGCAGCTTAATTTTTCTAGTACTGGCTACATCTACATCAGCAAATACAAAGGAGAAACACATCATCAGATCAAAGTAGCTGGTGCTGTCTTGTCCACTGTTCTGAGGCATTATTTCTAGCAGATTTAGTCTGATTCCCTGATTCAAATGTCTTCACCCCACATGCAGTTTGAAGTCATTTGAAGCACTGACCTCTGACTGGAACACTTATGATCCCGTTACTTCTTAGATTGTATTTTGTGCATGCCTGTTATGGAGTTTTCTCTCCAGTTTCCTCCTGAAGGAATCTAGTTTGCATAAATAAAAATTGTCCTGTGAACCGAGCTAAGGCACTGTAAGAGGGGATATGGTCAGGAGATGCAGTTCAAAACTGCAATACTCTGAACCAAAGTGTTAATTTAGATGCAGCCCTTGAGTTTCATAAATTTGTAAAGTTCAGGTTCAGGAGGGATTTTTATGATGCCCTCCAGTGTAAAAGAGGTTATGCAATTCTCTCCAGTAATTTCTGCAAGCTCCAAGCTTCTGTTTTCAGTCCATACACTCATTGGTTAATACCAGCTGGAAGGGTGCTCAAGAGGTCTCCAAGTCCTGCTTTCAAGAGAGCCAGCTCTGAGATTAGACCTGGCTGCCTGGGGCTTTGTTCAATCAGGTCTTGAAAACCTAAAACTACAAGAATTTGAAATAAAAGTTACATATAGCAACTCTATACATACATACTATAATGAAACAACATCTGTGATCGGCAGAAGGATACAGTTGTTCCCATGTGTATTTAAATTTATGCAAGACAATCTCATCGTAACTCAGGGTTGACCTTTAAAGCAGCTCTTTGGAGAAGGACCTGGGTTGTCCTGATGGATAATAAGCTGTCCAAGAGCAGTGTGCCCTTGTGACCAAGAAGACAAATGGTATCCTGGCCTACACTAGGAAGAGCATTGACGAATGAGGCAATCCTACCTCTTTACTCTGCCCTGGATAGGCTGTTTCTGAGTGGTGTGTCCAGTCCTGGGCTTCCCCGTACAAGAAATGCAAGGAACTACTGCAGAGATTCCAGTGGAATGCTCTGAAGATGATGAGGGGACTGGAACATCTCTTTCATGAAAAAAGGATGAGAGAGTTGGGCTTGTTTACCCTCAGGAAGAGATAACTGAGAGACGATCTTATGCATACAAATACTTCAAGGACAGATGTCATGAGGATGGGCCAGTCTCTTTTCAGTGGTGACCAGCAACAAGGCAAGGGACAAGGGGCACAAACTGAAACAGAGGAAGTTCCATCTGAATGTGAGGATAGCCATCTCTTCTGTGAGGGTGGTAGGACCTGGAACAGGGTTCCCTAGGAAGTTTTGGTGTCTCCTCTGGAGATATTCAAAACCTGCCTGGATGGCATCCTATGCAGTCTCTTCTGGGTGACCCTGCTTTAGCAGGGCTGTTGTACTAGATGATCTCCAGAGGTTTCTTCCAACCCCAACCATTCAGTGATTCCATAGGATGGCGCTGCTTTTATTATGTCAAGACTTAAATGTATGAAAAGAAATTCCAGACACTTGAGTTCTGGTTTGTTGGCTCTGACTTGTGAGATACAGAGCTTGGAATTCTCTGTCTACATGATGGACTTGAGATGTCTGCTTGTTTCAGTGGATCTTGTAATCCTCTTTGATATCCATAAAGTCAGTGGACCTAATCTTATTGACAGCTATTAAATTCTGTAGGCAGATACTTTTATATCCATCTATTCTTTTACACATGGATTAACATTGTTATGATCATTAAATGTGTTTTTGCACAACAAAAATTCTGTAAGCCGCTTAGCTTCAAAATGAGAACTGAACAAGACAGAAATGCCACTCAGCAAATATTGACCTGAACAATAATTTTTCCCATGCACAAATGAAGTCACATGGAAAGAAAAGGAAGGAGAATCTAATTTCTAGAGAGACTATAACTGATTGTGCCAGAAATTAGGTATTTTGTATCAAAATCCAAATAAAAGCAGGGCATATGGTTCTCATAGTCTCTCATGGTACAAATGAGAGTTGTTCAAGGAGTTAATTATGGATAAAACTAAATTATCTAGGCATATTCTGCAGGGGACAGATAATGAACTTAAAATTCTCATTTTTAAACTAAATGGTTGCTATTTCAATTACTAGTGGGTATCCATCAAAAAAGCTACTTTTAATGTACTTGGGTTAGATTAAGTATCATTACAGGAAATTGAACTATGAGAAATAACAGCTCATCTGAAAACACAGATGATATCTTGTTCAAAACATGACTATAATTGAAATTTGTTATTCCAGTCATGATTTTGCAATATAGAAATATAGAACTATATAATATGAATATAAGAGAGAATTCAGTTCCTGCTTGCTTTGGTAGCAGAACTGTCTGCGTATATGGTCACGTCCTCCTAACAGCTAATTAAAAATGTATGTTTAAAATAAATGTCTATAATTATAATTTAGAAAATACAAAAAAACCCAAAACCCAAATCCAAACTCAAACATACATAGACATTAACACGAGAATTTGTTAATGTGGACACTATTATTTATTTTAATAAGTTATTCTATACCAGTTTGCTACGCTTTTAAAGACTCCATTTTAAGCAGTGATCAGTGTCTCTAATTCTGTATGCAGAATGGACATGGTACTTAAATCCATGAGAGGAGAAAACCTATTTCTAGGATTTATGCAAACATACTACCTGGGCGGGCTTAGTAATAATGACACTTATCATTTCCCAGAATGACAGTGAATTCTGCAATCCTGCAGGAAAGATTTGTGCAAGCACAGATGGACAAAAAGGGAGACAGTATGAAGATATACCTCTAAATGGATAAAGTTGGCTATTTTGAGTGCTCCTGGTAACAGTATATAGTTTTTGTAAATTTTAAAGTCTTTTTTTTTAATGACACATTAAGGATTCACTTATTGTTTTCTAGCTTTCAGATTTATTTCCAATACATTTTTAAAGAGCACTCAATCTTAACTTTTATTGTGTGGGCACAGATTTATGCCCCATGAAATACTTGTCTGCGTAATTTTGGTCTCTTCATATCTGTTTTATTTGTTGAGGGTGTCTGAATATGAACCTCTTTGTTAATAGCTTCCTCCTGCCTCATTGCATGCATGTGCAAGCAGCCACGTTTTTCAAGGCTGCAGTTGGCAAGAAGGGCACAGGATTTTCAGCCTGAAGCAAAGAATACTAGATGAGAAAGTGTGGATAAAATAAATTCTGTGATGTGATAAGAAAGAAATAATGTGCCATATGTAGCATTTACTTGGAGGAATTTAGAAAGGAACCGGGAGGAAGATTAGAGACCTTAGGAAGAATTAGAAGTCTGAGAAAAGTTGTAAGAGGATGGACTATACACCTCAGGAAGAATATGTCTATATCACGTATTCTAGGATGACAAACTTACATGGCACTTCATATAGATATGACCCACATCCTAATCAGGTATAAGGTTTATCTGTTTGTATTCCAAGCTGGCTGAAAACTCAGCTTCAGTACTAGATTAAACTGACTATGTTGCTTCCCAGCTGGAGCTAGCTCTTATATGTCCTAAGGCACCGGTTTTATTAGCAGTTTTTTGGGACAGCAAACTATGAATGAGCGACAGTTTTGCTTAGAGCCAGCAATAATGAAAAGCTTGATTATTTCAAATTCTTAAACTGTTATCACTGAATTATTTTGTAGAGCATTTCCCTACTATCTTGGTTTCATTGCTGGGGAGACTTCATTGCCTAGCCCTGATGTATTTATTTCAGAAAAATTAGTATGGCTTCTGAAAAGGTTTTAAGAATATAGAGAAAGAGAAAATGTAGGCAAGCACAACGTTTTCTTGTTTATTAAGAAAGTACTGTTGGTTATGTGGGATAGTTTCATCTGGAATCACTCTGATAAAGATGAAAAGCTGCTATGTTTGTTGTCATTAACATGATATAAAATTTTCAAATGCTCATTTCAGACTGGCAGACAAGCAGTGAGGCTTTTGGTTTATATATCTGGCCATGCTACTGTATAAATGAAGCATTTTATATATCCCTGTTGTACCCCTCCTTCTCCCAGCAAAATGAGGAAATTTGCCTGGTATCACTTGAGGGCATTTAGAAATCAATTTTTCAGTGTATTTGACCCAGCAGTTACAACAAAAATGTGGATATAGAAAAGCCTAGTTACGGTAATGCTGTCATTGTGATTATAATTTTTTAGCTATATTAGTCTAGACTTCGGGAAAATTCCATGTGCCTGGAAATGGCATGAGGCCACCTGGAATCAGCTCATGTGTTTTGACTTGCTTCTGCTGACAAGTTCTCAATTGTCTGACAAAGCTGTTTTTTTAAAAATGTGAGCTTTGATTTTCTCACCAACATGGTGTGCAGCAGCCAGGGGTGCAGCCATCCCCGCAGTCTCAAAGGGCTGACTGCAGAGAGCCCACGCGTGGAGCTTTCCCAGCAGCCTGTGAACTGCATTAATACATACCTGTATTTCCTCACAGATTCCCTGTTAGCTGCTTGTGTGGGTAAGAGCTGTGAGGGCCTCCTGTCTCTCCTTCCCGTTTTCTCAGGAAACACACAATTTGTGTTTTGTGTGGTGAGGGCCACCAGCCTCCCTCTTGGTGAGTGCATCTTAATTTTGGCTCCAGATTCAAACAGATTGTTGATTTCAGATTAGCAAAAGCAAGACAAATCTAAATAAAACATTTGTGTGAGAGAGTCTTTTCTTCCTCCCAAAATTCTAACAATGACAGGACCTTTTTTCCAGGCAGGTACTTGCTCTTGATTATGGGCCTGAAACTGTAAATCAAACAAGATAAAAAATAATAAGGAATAAAAAGCACACACACATTCAATAATAAATTGAATAGAAAAATTTTCATATCTTTAATGCAAGAATTTCACAACTGTAAATTCACAGGTGTTATATTGTATTTCTCTAAGTGGCTTAGCCGTTCTATGTAAAACCCAGTATATGATTTCACTGTCAGAAAGTTATGGAGTAACCTAAAGAAAAGTAAATAATAATTTTTATCACAAGTGTAACTTAGAATATACCATACAATTGTCATTATGAAGCACTCATAACTATCTTCTTAGCCATGGATGAAATTGAGCAATATGATGCAGGATGGTAGAACTGGAACAGGTCAGAGGAGGAATCTTTGTCTCTCATTATGCTGCATGGTCCTGAATTTGAAATCCAAATCTGGTCCTCAGACAGAGTGCTTGTGTTGAATAGTTTATTATACTTTAATCCCTGTTCAAGACTGAACATTCAGTAAATTGATAGGTCAGGATCACAAAATAATCATACCATGAAAGGAGGCATTAAAATAATACAAAATAAATTTGCTTCATCCTTCCATGTTGGTTTATTTTTAAAATCTTCTTAAAAATATTCAAAATATTTTATGTAGTCCATAACCAGTTTTTGCAGGAAGCATTTTTTTTGTCTGACCTTGACTTTATGGAGTAGTACATAGAATTCCCTTTGCCATTCATGAAGTTGCAATGTTCTTTATTGTAGTCACCGTGTCCATAGCTCCTTTCTTACTGGAGTTACATGCCTAAAAAAATTTCATTAATTTTCATTCTTTTTTACTAATATCTGTCTGTTTCTACCCATGAAGAAGGGAAGCAAGTGTTCTCCAGTTTATGAATGGTACTAATGCTTTTCCTGTGTAATAATTTATTTCGTTAAAAACAAAGTTATATCCATTTAGCATATGCCAAAATGAACAGTTCAGAATATGAAAATTTATACTGGTATGGCCCTACCTTGGATCAGAGTGCAGCCACCACACAACTGGAGTGCTAGCACATTACGTAGATTGTGACCTGTCTTAGGAGAAACCCTGCCTCATGGTGTGACTATGACTGTTACCACGACGTGAATACAAAAATTTGTGTCTTTTGATTAAAAAAGACCTCTATGACGTCTTTATAATTTTCTGTCTGATTGATTTTTCTGCAAAAAGGACAGATGTTTACAAGATAGTGTATTTTTTATAGGGCAGTTTTCTCCAAATTTGATGTTGAGAAAAATTACGTAAGTATTTCATTTCAGAGTTGTTTTTTTTTAACTTAAGCTATTTTACTTTGTTGGAGCTGCAGTACAACAAATTTGAATTAGCAATTGTTATTCAGAGATTTTAAAGCTTGAATGAAAGATGTTCTTATTTTTTCCTATGAACTTGTTCACTGTCTAGATTGCATTTCCATGATGCATTGTCTCTGCCTTGATTGAGCATCTTGCTTGTTTTGGAGATGTGCTCTGGATAGGAAAAATAGTCTATGGGTGTTGTTAAACAATACATGCATTTTAGCCCTGATCTGAATGATCCTAGGCAGTACAGTAAGACAAAATGAAAACACAAGGACAGGCAAACAATTTAAAAAGACTGGCATGCTTTCCCTCCGTACAAAAATCTGAAAAAAAACCCCTTAATCTATTACCCTTTCTTTCACATTATTTTTAGTTGTTATTCTTGTCCTTTCCTTACTGTGTTAACCATCAATCTCTCTTAAAATAAATCTTCCACTTTTGAAGTACATAACAGAACAAGCATTCTATTTTCCCCCTGGGTCTAAACTGGAACATTTGAAGTGTCTGATCTTACCCTTCAACCAAAAAGAGGAGGAGAGATCAAAGAACTCAGTCCATCACCTTCAGGTACAGTACTTTTGTAATTTTAAGACAGTCCACGTGTAGGTGCTGATATCTCTAAAGATATGTCTCTGAAAGTATTACTGAATTTCTAGTTTCTCAACATTTCTGTAGTTCTGTAGTAAAATCTCCAGAGTTAAACCACAGAAGAGAGAGAAAAATTATACTCAATATACTGGAAAATGTAAGAACTCTTTAAGAAATAATTTTACTATTTTATCAATGTACGAACACTTTTACATTCAAGAACAATTTGGAGCAAGAGATATGTCATTCATAGAAAATCCTCCTATAGTAAGAAAAACATTTCTGGCCTGTTCAAGCAGAGAAATTTTTATAACTTTTAAAGTATAAAAATGAAATAACTTTATAAAATATATGTTTGAAGCTGATTGCAAGTTCTATAAGGAAAATTTTTACCTTTGCTATGATGATACATGTAAAGTTCAAGATCTAATTACTGTAATTATTTCTGTCTGATTATTGTAATTAGTATAACAGGAAATTCTGCATTCAAAAAGCAATGGCATTATAGACTTCTTCACACTTATGGCTGTTTTCAGAAGAGGAAAAGTAATTCTCAAACTTTTAATAAGTTATCCTTTGTTTCTATACTGACCAGATTTATAGGCATATATTTCAAATAACAAGGTATTCAATGTTTATTACTGTGTGGTGGATGTACGAATCACATAACCATTTTGTAGATCATTGCAGAAGCAGCAACTAATCCATTCAAATATGTTTATCTTAGATTTGCACATTCGACTCTTTACCTTACAATAAGATTAATCAAATATAATAAATATAACAACAAAGGAAAAATTCTATTTGGTATAACAATACCAAATAAGGATAACAGAAAAACACATTATTTGCAAAATATCAGTGCTAGACTTATAGATTATAGAAGTGGAGTCTTCTCAATATACTGATGAAAACCAGCAGTGGATTACAGAAAACCCTCTCACAGTTCCAGCATCAGTTGCATAAAAGAAAAAGAAGGATCTTCATGAAATATATGAGAAGAGAGGCAGGATGATAAATTTTTCTCCCATAATATGGGCAAGATAAGTTAGTAGGCAGAGATACTGAAGATGACATGTTTGACAGAACATGTCAATGTTTCCCTCTGTAGTCTTTGCCTCTACATTCAGCAAGCAGCACCTTCTGAGCAAGAGAAAACAGTGAAGCCATCATTAGTTTTGCTATAGTTCTGAGGTCCTGAAACAAACAGGTACTGAAGATGTCAGAAGGGAGGTGATAAAAAGAATAATGCCATTCTGTACATATAGGGCAAAAGATCTTTCAAAGTAAAGACAGCAAGGAGGTAGCATGAAAACAGGTCTTTTCCTACCTAAAATCCAGGTTTTATTTTTACCCATACATTGGGTTTTCTGAGATAAAAAGTAAGGATCCAGTTGAAAAAAAAGCACAGGTACAAGTTTTTTTCTGATCACTTATCTATGAATATTTGTGGAATAAATTTATGTATGTGAAAGACGGGAAAACAGCTGCTGAAATCAGGTGTCATGCCTTAACTCCAGCTGGCAATTAAGTGCCATGCCTCCCCTCTCTCCCCTCCTCCCCCCACCCAGTTGAGTTAAGATAGTAATAGTTTAATATTCAAAACAAAGTAAAATATAAGAATACTAATTATAATAATAATAACCATGAAAAGGAAGGAGAAAGAGGAATACAACCCAAGAAAACAAGTGATGCACAATATGGTTTTTCACCACACAATGATCAATGCCCAGCCTGTTCCTGAGCAGCTGTCAGTGGCACATGGCCAATTCTCCTCAGTTCATATGCTGAGCATGACATTCTGTGGCATGGAATATTCCCTCGACCAGTTTGGATCAGCTGTCCCAGCTTTGCTCACCCCCAGCTTCTTGCAAACCTCTTCACTGACAGATCATGACACTGAAAAGTCCTTGACTTTGGGTAAGCACTACTAATCAACATCCAAGACATTGGCGTGTTGTAAACATTATTCTCATACTAAATCCAAAACACAGCATTGCACTAGCTACTGAGAAGAAAATGAATTCCATCCCAGCTGCTACCAGGACATCGTGTCAAGTCAGAGGTGAGATTCATACTAAAGCTACACACCTGACTGAAACAGGATTTTACCCAGGTGGCCTTCCTCTCTGATGGTACTGAGTCTGCATTCAATATTGTCTGTCTATCTGTCCACACAGGCAAGAAATGGCCTAAGTTGCAATTGCAAAGATATGTTCAATTGAAGAAGAAAGATTTTGGGAAATATTTCAAGGAATTAGGTAACATGACAGGAAATTCCACTTTAAAAACTGGTATTTCAGCACTTGTCACTACGGAGCCTTTAGCAGGGTCTTTATTTTCCTTTTCCTTAACTTGGAGATGGTTACTTTTTCTCCTCTTTTATTATATGATAAAAAATTTGAGATCTTCATTTTCTGCCTCTGATTCTTAATGTCCTCTGCCTTTTTGGATTGCACTCTACCTTTTCTGAGTGGAGTGGGTCACATGTAACCTAAGAGACAGGATAAAAATGGTCAGCCTTGTTGCAGTTGGAGTTACAGACTCTATTCTAAGCACTGAATTTCAGAAGATTTTAAGCCATCTGCTTGAGGAAGCTTTGAGAAGTTATTCATGTAAATAATACCACACAAATGATGGCATAAATTTTGTCACAGAGCTGGGGAGAAGTAACCTCATCAGTGAAGGGTTTGCTTCTTTTCTCCACAGTGGGAAAGACTGTATGGTTGTGCTATCCACAGTGGTCAGAAAGATACCAGAGAAGGTCTGAAGGAGAGGAAGAAGCTCTGCTTTTGGTGGCCTGATATTGAAGGGATGCTTTCCTAGTCAGGTAATATTCTATTCAGACAGGAGAATTCATATCTATAGAGAAAAGCAGAAGCATTATTGTAGAACTCGATTCTGTGATTCTGTGTCATTCTGTAACTTAATTCATACTTTCTGGCAATTTTTCTCAGAAATAAAGCCTGCCTTTGAGGATGATAGGAAGGTGGAGGAGATGTGTACAAAGACACTGTCTCCTGTCAATCTGTATATTTGTCTGTAGTCCTGCCTATTGAAACCTTGCAGATATGTAAAAGCCATTGTAGAGTGTATCACTCTAGCAAGGCTTAGCAAACTGTGCAAGAACTGAGTTTCTTTGCATCTGGGGAAAAATGAATTCTGTACACTATGGTTCTTCCCACTTGAATAATGACATGCAGAAATAAAACATACAATAAGAGAAAATGAGACCAGGGAAAGGGTCCTATGGAGAGCCACAGAGCAAAGGAGCGAGAAAGATGGAGTGTGGGAAGTTGTGAGGACCGTCTTTCCAAAAGGCTATAGATGAACATTTTGAGAAGAGATTGGAGAACATGAAGACCTATGCCCAAATGATTGGAGAGTTTTGCATGCAAGTATTTGCACACATATATTTGTGCCCTGACAACAATCTTGTGGTATCAGTGGTAAATCTCCCATTGATGGTTATGATCAAATGTCAATTCATTACCCTTACGTGCACATATTGGATTTTATTCCTTTATCATTCATAAACACAACTTCATGAGTTTTAAAAAATCTAACTCTGCTTCTTATGTATTTTCTGTTTTCTCCTCATGAACCGGAATAAATGACAGAAACATTTATACACAGTCCCAAAAAGCAGGCATGCTGGCAATTCGTGACTTGGACAACAATGATAAATGTTCTCTACTTCATATGAGATCAGGAAATCACTTGCCTTTAAGCCATCCAATCTAAGGGTATTAATTATGTATTACATCTCATGAACCTTCTAAATTTAGATAGCCTTGCAGGGACTGGTGTGATTTATTAATATACTGACAAATAATTAGCTGAGGAATGTATCATGTATATTTCATCTATAGCCTGAAACTTCAACCTCTGCCACTTGGGAACATGAAAAATCTAGGAGTCTGTCCATCATTTAGTTATTGAGGACTCACTTTTCTCAGCCCTTTTTTAGAGCAACAACATGAAACACTGATATTGTTCAAAACTGATGTTTCAGCACACCTATACTGATGATGTAAGTAATGTTATGTAAGAGAGAAGTGCTTCTGAATCAATGCAATTAAAGTCTGATGATGAATAGAAGGCTCTAATAAGCATCTGGTTATGTTTTTTGGCAATTAATGCACTTGAACCAATGCTGCAGCTGATTGAACTGTTGTTATGGGAACAAAAGAAGCTGTTTTCAGTATAATATTCATATATCACAGTCTCATGATTTTTTTTTTTTTAATGTAACAGCTATTAAAAGGTTAGCAACTCAACTTTAATGGAAAATACATTGTTTTGAATAAAGATTATGGGGGACAGAAATTGGAGAGAGACTTGCCGAAGTAGTGTCTGCCATGTAGAAGGAATCCTGGAGCAGCATACTTAGCCAGGCTGCAAGCTACTTGTCAGAGGATCGATTTCTACAGAACTTCATGTGTACCAATACTGTATAAACAATCTTTCAAATTCCCATGTTAGAAGAATAAAAACAGTATAAAATTGACCAGAAATCAGAAAATGTGAAGCTATAATGCATTGCTTTTGTGGCCTGCAGGAATGTGTTCCGCTGTTTAATACTTTCTTTTCTTTTTTTCTTGCAGTGCATATTCCTTGTGGTGGATTGTTCTTCCTACAACCTGTTTTATCTGTATCTGTCCTGTGTGACTGAGGCCTGGCCCATCTCCCTTGCCACTCCAGCTGTCCTGTTCACTGTTTTATTTCCAGTTGTTTCCATTAGCTACAACTTCATCAAAAGCCACACAAAGTCTTTCCTCACCAAATTATAGCACACTGGGTCCCTGTGCAGGGATGCAGCTTCCTGATGCCTAGGAGCCCTAAGAACATGCAACACAGTACCACTATGAGCATCATCTTTGCTCTCTTCTAAGTTCATGATAATCCCTCCAAAGCACTTATATAGACTGAGGTTTTTCAAGATCATAACTTGCACTTGAAATATTAACTGCATCTCAGGCGCATGCTTACTTTAAACTGTATATTTATAAAAGCAGATCTCTTGGCGGACTCATGCAGACTCAGAAAAGAATGACAGCATAACCTTGGAAAAGAGCCAAATGTCAAAAGCTTAGTGTGAAGTACTGCTCTAAGGGGTTAGCAACATGGCAGATGGCAAGGGAAAGATTTTCACTGACTCTTATTGTCGTTTAGTTGCTCAAACAGAAATCACACTCTTCAATCTAAAACTCCTTTAGTTCTGCTGCTCTCAGTGTTTGCTAGTTACCTTCCTCTTCTGTTGGTCTCCAAGCCACAAATTTCCAGTAGGTGACTGCAGCGGTTCAGAATCCAGACACAAGTTTTTGAAGTGTTGTTTCCCATTTTTACTGAAACAAAATAATTTGCATCCTCTTTCAGCAAAATGCTGTAAATAAAGAAAAATTTCTCTTTACCCTGTCAGCTGTTATTGCCCAGCCAATATCACTGTCACTAAGTATTCAGATCTCTACAGAAGGATAAGTAGGAAAAAAATGAATGATAATTGAATGTTTTCAAACCAAAGTAACAAAGGTCTGATTAACTTCCTCATAAAAACTGTTGCAAAACCAAAACTTCAAAGACTCTAACCACTGAAAATTGCATCCAGGCTGTGGTTAATGGTGATGAGCACCAGAAATCATGTCCCAAAGAAGAGAAAAAAAACTGTTTTAGAAGAAGTTCTGAAGATTTTATTTATAGAGCATCATCACCTCTCTGTAAAACAGATGGTCATAAATTTGGAATATGAAAGTAACTTATCTTTGGTTTCCTTAAGAATTTCTCAAACAAAGCAATTTTAGACTGATAAAGTCCTCAATTTTCTTTTGATGTTGATGCACTTGCCTTGTCCATTCACTGCTTTTTATGTTGCAAGAAAAATATGGATTGGCATGGTGAACAAATTCCACCAGAACGTGTAAATTATGTGACTTGACCAGGAATAGGGCTAGTATTTGATAACTTACTAATGGAGAGATACTAATAAAACTGTGTCATGATAAGGACAGTGGAAGTTAATTTCTCTTTATTATTTTCTATATAGAACAGATTAACAGCATTGTGCAGCCTTCTACAGAGCAGTATAGGCTACAATGTGTTTAGTGTTATGTGTAATAATAGGATCATTATTTGCCCAGAGAACCTGAGAGCACTTTATATCCTTTTGTTTTATAATGATTCTCCTGAAACAAAGCCACATGTGATGCAGCTAAGATCACAGACAATAAGACATGCTCAATGAAACAGAAAGCCCAGGCTGACTGGTGGGTTTTACTGGCAGATGCTGCTGCTGAGCAGACACTGATGTCAGGCTCCGTGCATGTTGCAGTGCCCACGTCAGAACCCCAGGAGACTGTGTGTGCATCCGTGTGTGTGTGTGGTTTCACATATCTGATAAAGCATCCTAAGCTTTGGCTCCAGCTAAAGCTGAACTGTCACTGTCCTCTCGTTAGAAATGTTGCTCCTTGCTTTGTTTGGAGTGGCTCTCACTGCCTCAGAGCGACAGAACAGTTCCGCCAGTAATTAAACCAGCTCTTATAAACCATGGGGAAGTTCCTCTCTCTCTCTTCAAAAAAAAAATACCAACAAATTCCACTATAAGAGGTTACAACCTTTAATTTCAATTAGGCAAGACTCTTAAAAACCAAGCTCAACTTTTATTTTGCAAAATGTGCTACCCAAACTTCTAAACTGAGAGATATTTCTGACATTCTGTCACTTTGATGTGTCTGAAGAATCATTGCCTTACTCTGCAAGGATGGTTTTCAAATGTAAGTCGTTATTCTGCCTTTTCCTGTTCTACTTTCTGTTAGCTGTTAAAGCTCCTAAAACTTTCTATCATGTCTTTATTGCCAAGCTACTATATCAGCTGGAGACAATCACAAAATAACTTCCTATAAATTTATGCAACCATGAGATTTTTGCAACTGCCTTCAGTCCCAAGGCAGAAGTCCAAACTCTTCAGCTGCAAATCAATGCAGTCCTTCTCGCCTACTCTAAACTGCCATTGGAATTTACTCTCTGCATTTGCTGTATACTCAGTTTTTAACTACCAGCCTCAGGCTATGCTATACACTACCATCAGTTGCCACTTCAAATATAATACAAGAGTTAAACCAGTGTTTCCAGAAATCAGGATTTTGTTCCCTGGATATTTCAGGGTGAACTATGTTTAATTCAGAGAATCAGGAAAATTTAGAGAAATAATAACAAATACCTTTATTTTAAAGGCAGTAATTGCATTTCTTTTCTCTTTGGATCAGTCTGAGAGACTGCAGGCAGGGGAAGAGGCATGGACATGTGGAAAGTTTTATGAGTCTTGGGAGGTGGTAGCAACTTTAGAAAATTTCTTTGGGATCCTTATCACAATGATTTGTAAAGTATGACTGCTTAACAGTACAAAATCAATTTTTGACGGTGAATCCAGGAATACATAATAGACCTTAGAAATCAATGTAGTCAAGAGGAACCCATCACCTACAAAAGGTGGGAAGAGAAGCAGGCAGGCTGTCAGCTTTATGTCACTCCCTATCCAATAAGTTGCCAGATAAAAGTGATGTCAGAAGTTCATACAGCAGGGACTGCTTTGTGTGAGGAAAGGACTGGGTTAGGCAACATTCTGAGGTGTGCTGGAGGTGTGAATTTGGGTAACAAATATCTTTTTGAGATTTTTCCCTTTATGACTCCATGCTATTAAGCGAGTTTACCTGATTGCTCAGCCTTCCACACACACATTTGCTGTGATGAGGCTCTTTTAATCTTAATGCTTGTGTTGACAGTTCTACAGGTAAAACTCTTATCAGCTGGTGTCTTAATTTCCAGTACTTCCATGTCTCAGGACTTGACAAATTTTATCTTGTTTTCTACTTTGATTTTGTTATTCCCTCCTATCCTGTAATCTTTTGCATGAAACCTTGGATGGCAATTTCCTTTGTCATTCTACTTTTATCTCACTATTTAACCTCCACTCTGATCAGCCCTCAACGGCAGGCCTATTAACCAAGAGATAATTGTCTTTAACTAGTAGCTTTTCTCTCTGCTGCTTTTCACAGGACTTGGAGAGAAGCACCCACAAAGCTGATTCGGTTAAATTTCTTTTTAAATTTCTCTTTCCTACAATGCACCCATGAATTCTACAACACTGCTCCCCATTGCTCTAATCATTACCGTCTCATTATTTCCATCCAGTCTTCTGGCAGTCTGTATCCATCTGCCGTTGCACTTACTTGTGAAACTTGTAAAATTTTTTGTAAAGGTCTAGGTGGGGTCCATCATGCTCCGCTTTTAAAGTATTGTTTACAATGGCATCATAGCTTGTTAGAAGCTGCAGGCAGGAATATAGTATGAATAAATAATAATAAGTTCTGGACAGGTGTTTGGTAAAGACAGCTGAAGCTGCATATGTAAAATGAAGTGTGCCATACTAATTAAGAAGCAACCATTAGCTTAGCTAAATGAGTTCTTAGAAATGGAAGGGCTACGGACCTGGCATCTAAGTTTGCTGCTATTCCTATGATGTATGACATCATCTGCTTACTTCTCTTTCAAACATTTTTCTCATTTTCTCTTGGGGCTGCCCCTGTTCAGTGGGCAGGACATGAATATTGGCAGTTCTTTGAGTGTGATATAGGATCTTGTGGAAGAACATTTGCCAATAATAGAACCATTAACTACAGGTCAGTGACTGCAGTGTTAGTCACTTTGCCTTGAGAAAGGTGTGAAAATCTTTGAATTTAATATTATCAAAACCCAATAAAAAGCTAAATATCCATTATGATTTTCAGAACAGTAATAAGCAATAAGTTTTGTGATGCCGAAGAGTAATAATTAACAAATAAAAGAGTAACTCAGATTGTAGTCATAACTGTCCTTATTATGGATCTGTGGCACTGAATATTGACTAATTAGGCCAGCTAGTAGTAAGAAAATGCGAAATTATTTCAGAAAGCAAGACATAAAAGAAATTTCAAATACTGAGTTTTTGGATGTTGTATTCAAGCTTAGAATAAAAAGCTATGATGATGACAACTGATTTTCTTCTAAAACATTGAAGCATTTAGGTGTTTAGGGGTTTCTTTTATTTACAATATTATATTTTATTTCTGACGGTTTTCATTGGAAGTCTTGTCTTTTGGTTTCTTCTGATGATGTTAAACTTCAACCATTTGCCTAAAACTTTTCACATGGGCACTTTATAGTTAGCTGAAATTCTTGGGAATTTTTCATCAAATAACTGAACTGCAATTGAAAATGAGGATTGAAGAGGTATAAAAGAGTATAGCTACTTTAAGGTGTTTTCTTGATCCTATGGCATCTATGGGTTTTTGCATAAGGGTAGTGCAAAAGGCAGCAGCCTGACACAGAGATACCTTTAAAAAGTTTGGTAGCAGAAGCAAGGCAGTTTCAGGAGGATTCTTTCTTGCAAGGGCTCATTCGCTCTCTTGTTGTGGAACAGCTATTGCTAGGAAAAGACAGAATTAATCTGTTTGGCTTTTCAGTTATATTGCACAGGGAAAAGAGAGACAACAAAATTTTACTCCAAAGTCGGCTTTGCAGAAGGAACTCTAAAACCAATATCCATTTTTCATAAGGCAAAAAGAGGCAATGCCTGCTTGCCTTTCTGGTCCTTTCTTGCTGCCTTAGGGGCCTGATAGGTCATTATATTCCTAATTGATATTACATAGCCTCTCTCCTTTCATGGTACAATGAAAAAATATGAAGGAAAATGAAGGAAAAGTTCTGCACCAACCTAACTGGTGCATTTTTCTTTAACTTTTTAAAAAAAATTCCTTTTTAAGTTAAAGGAAGAAGCACCATAACCTACTCTCACTTTTTGAAAGGCTTAAGACTTCTGAATAAGTACATTTTTTAAGTCTGGGACCTGAGTCTTGAATAGAAATATCTTTCTGAAAAATATTTAGTATTTATTTTAAAATTCTTAACAATAGGGAATCAGTTTTATCTATGGTATTTTTGTACGCTGTTAATAACTAGTTTTATCTTAAAAATGGGTAGGTTAATTTGTGTTTGTAATAAAGATGATAATTCAAAATATATTTATTTATTTATTTATTTGTGAATGACATCAATGTGGCAATGTGTCTTTTCATAGATATTTATTTTAGTTTGGATCCTTTAGGCTGGTAAACACAAATAAACAAAATAAGAGACTACAAGCAGTTGTGTCAATGTTAGGTTCAAAAAAAAAAACCCCTGAAATCAATGTGTCTGCCTAATTATTAGCTGGAACAAGATTACTGCTTTTTGTTAACATGATGGTTCTTATCACTATAAAATATTTTTATCTGTCATCAATAAGTTTAGTGTGTTACCAATTCAGTATGCATTATATAGGTGTATATACATGCACATTCTGATAAATAAACTGTAAACAAAGTAACAAAAACTATTCTTTTTTTCAGCAGAACAAATGAATGGAAGTATTTCACCTTACTTTTCTAGTCCATTGGTCATTCTCCAGTTATTTTTCAGTTTTGAACACTAAAGCTGGATGCATTTTAGTAACTTTCACCTTCAAAGCAGATACAATGGTAGCAAGATCTTTCTGTACCATGAGTTTTAATTCTTCACAGCCACTGCTTACCAGCATTCTCCATTCTGCAAATCCTTCCTGCATTAATGTTAAGCTCTGCCATAATGCCATGCAAGGTTTGGTTTTAACCACCTGACTGAAGAATAAAGACCGTTCTTTATTTGTTACCTATTCTCTTTTGTATTTTGCTTTTGTGTCATTTTCAAAATTAGTCAGTAAGGAATTCATTGTTGTTTTGTTGGCTAACAACCTAATAAACAGACTAGAAACAGGAATTGTTCCCTGTGGGGTCCTAAGATGCACACCCACCCACCAAGAGTCTGCTTGAGAATTAATTATGCTTTGAGGCTTCCTAGTTATTCAGAGATGAACATGTGTAACGTGTTGCATGCTGATTTTCTGGTTTTCTGACTTTCATATCGTTACTGAAATCTAATTGCATTACATTTAACCAAATTTTTCCTTTCATCAATTGTTATCAAGTGAGCTGGACAGGTTTCATTTTTTGTTATTTTTATGTGCTCATTTTGCTTGGCTTGGGAAGGAAAGAGTAGGCCTCAGATAAAGGAAATCTCAGTGTATTACTGCTACAAATAGAAATTGCTTCAATCCCAAAGCAACAACTGAATGGCATTTTATCCCATTGGCTAGACTATTTTAAAAAAATAGGGACCATAAATGCTTATCTTTGTAAATAGCAGTAGAAACAAAAGAGAATGTGACTTTGAAACAGTTTTGTCTAAGTTATGGAAAGCATTATGTGCATAAAAAAAAATGCAAAAGCATTGTGCATAAAAAAAAAATTGTTTGTTTTATCATTTAATGTATTTTTCCATGCAACATTAGAAGAATAAATACAAGCTTCACATTAGTGGAAAGATATTTATAAGGATAACTTTCTGAAAATAATAAATACTCAGTGCAAAATTCTGTATTAACTATTTGCATTTACAATGATACTGACCTTTCCCTCTAAAAATTTCAGCACTTCATAAATTTATTTATTGACTCTTTCTTCAAGGGCAGAATAAACCATCTGTTACCTGCCCTGTTTGTATTTTTCTGTTATAGTGGAAAACACTTTGGGAGTTAGCATTTATTTACAGAAACACATTTTTCTTTTGATTTTATCCTTGCCTCATCCTTATGATGTCAAGTGGTCTGAGGAGAATGCAAGGTTAAATCCCTTAATTATTTAAATTTCACAAGGGAGGTTCTCATAATGTCGCCAGGTTCACTTTTTATCTTTTGGGCATGAGAGAATTCATGACTTTTCCTGACATTTTTAGGTAATGAAGTCTTGAACTGTGCGATGTGTGAAATATCCTTTGCAAGGTAAATTTTAGGTTTGCTAAAGTAATTTAACTTTGAATTATACATAGGGGAAGAACACTGCTCTTCTTCAAGCAACATCAGTCTTGGTGCACTTCTAAGGTGTTCCCAGGTAGTATATAAATGGATTATTTTCCACCAGGCAGTGCTGGGCAGGAGGGCATTCGCAATTGTAGCCTGACTAATATAGGTCTGCCATTACTAAAATAAACCCGTCTGCTTTGTATTGATGTGGGAGTGCAGGTTCTCAGAACTTGTGTAGGTTTGCCTTAGCCAGAGCTGATTTGTTTATTTTACTGATATAATGGTGGTAGAGTAACCACAGCCTTACATGGTTTAGTGCAAGTTTCGTGAGTCTTATGTATTTTAAACGGTCTAACAAACCTAGGTTTGGCACTGTGCGTCCAAGCCCAGGTAACTGGGACTGAGGGAGTGTGTCGTGCAAGCTGTAGCTGGGAACCAAGGAGGAGGAAGCAAGCTGTGATAAGTATACATGTAAAAATGACCTAAGTGGTCACTGAGGCTGAGGAGAAAAGGAATCCATGCTTATCACCGCGACCAAACACTTCCCAGTTCTGACCTTAGGACATTGATAACTGCTTTTAATCCTCCACTGTTCTTGAGGTAGAACAAAACTGCCCACCTCAGGTTCCAGAGTGAGCATAATATTTGGGAAGACTAGCTATTGAATGATATCATTAAAGAGGCCTTTATTAATTAAATAATTGCTTGATTGGATGGCTAAAACATTAACTGGACTAACAATAAATTCTTATCTTACATGACTCTGGCAAAAGCGTAGTCTGCTACTGCTTTGCTTGCAGGTCTCATCTGACAGAGGCAGTCATAGAGAAGAACACCCAGAAGGATGGACTTTATAAGCACCAAAATCATTACAACAGAAAAGCAAATGCAGAAAAGCAAGCTAATCTAGGAGAAAAGTGGAGGATATTTTTATTGTTTTTTAAAATTCACCCAAGTTGTAGCAGTGCAGAAGAGAAACTTAAAATGTTAGCAGAGGACTCTCAGATTTCCTTTAAGGATTCAAGACTAGTAGATCCTAGCATGATAGTTCTTTTTATAAAATGAGATAAAGATGTTATCTCTTTCTGAGATTTAACGTAACTCTATTCTATGTGAACTCTGTCTACCCTGAAATAACATTGCTGACAAAATTTTACTTTTGTTTTCTTGGTCTTTTAAAGACAAAAGGGCTTGTATGTGTGTGATCATAATGACAACAACAATTAGGCCGGACAACAGAAAAAGTGATACATTGGGTCCAGTAAAAAAAGCCAAATTAAAAAGTAATTAGCATAATTTTGCATAATGAATATGAGATGGTATCTTATAGTTCAAATTTCTCTATCTCCTCTATAGCACCTCTACAACATAATATGTACAAGATTGTAGCAAGTAATTTGAAAGAATACCAGTAGAATTTGTTTAATTGCAGTCTTGGATGGTATATATATTTTGAGTCATTCGTTGTGCACCTAAAATTCTCATTGCTGGCAGAATGTGCAGCTAAAGTAATCTTGTTTATTGCTGATTGCTGTTTATTGCTGATAAGCCCTATTGGTATTTGATGCAGAATTAATGTTAATTAAAGTTCAACGTGCATGTTTTCAATGTCAGTAATTAAAATGAGAAATTAAGTATTTGGCTAGAAGCACAGTAACTTTATAGTCTGAAGAAATTGTTTAAGTGTTGGGCCCAATGCACACTAATGTTACTTTTTGGAGACCTCTACTGCAGTGGACCTAGGAACTGCTCCTGTTTCTACTGATATCTGAGGCAAGGCTCTGTTGGGCCTTTCTGAATGAAAATAATCAATCCCTGAGTCCCCTCATTCAGTCAAGGAGATTTATGTGACCTCATCTCAACTGTTTGCAATTACTTCAAGTATTTCTCACCAAAGAATATAAAGCTATATTTTACAATGTGGAGAACAGTTCGTACCAGTGCAAAACATGCCTGCCATAATGATGTACAACTTCAGAAATATATGTTTTTCCCCACCGTTGCCCTGCTTTATTGTCAATGTAATTAGAAGATTTTTAAATTGATATTCCTTTACAAATATATCTGTTATTTTATTCCTTCATTACAGATAATCTTTAAATTAATGATGCTGTTGACTTTCTATCTCTCAGCCTTAGCTGATGCCATTATTTATGTCCACATTAAATGTGGAAAGATGTTGTTTTACAGGTTTAATTATTTTCATTTTAAGTTCCTGGTTGTGTCAGACTGACAAATGCACTAAACATTAATGAATATTATTGACTATTTCTGTGACACAAACAATTATTATTACAGTTTCGATACAGGAAAAGTTCTTAAAATTCTTGTTCTAAGCAAAATCATGATGAAAATTAAGCAAAATAGACGTGCATCTAATGGAGACTATTTGACATCCTAAACATTTGTCATAGCTTGATATTGAAATAAAATTACTGCTCTGTTGATTGAATACACCTGTGTGGGGTAAAATTTCTTTTACATGTGGAGATGCAAAGCTATAATCATCATTTACCACTGGGATGGCAAAAGTGATGGGCAATGGTCTTTTTCTATTTTGCTTCTCCTCAGCATTATTAAAGTTCCTTTAAATACCTTTCCTTCCACACTTACTGGCTGCTGCTCGGAGAAGTGGTAGAATGCCACGACCTGTATTATTTTCAGCTGTTACCATTAAGGATGTGGTGAGACAACTTTCTCTGAATGGGGAGCATGAGGAAAGCATCCTCCGAGGTAAAATCAAGGTAACACTGTCTGAAAGAGTTGTGGTTGATGGTATAGCTTTCATCGCAGATATTGGTTTCTATTAACGTAGAATTATCAGCTTCAAATCGTTAGTATTTGAAGATGTGTTCATTGTTTTCATTCATGATTAATCCTATTTGATGTAGACAATCAGAAAGTGGATAAGCATGCTTTTGTAGGAGCAATGCTTTTTAGTAAATACAGAACTAATAAGTAACAAAAATGGTAAAGTATAAAGATCTCATTACTATCTTTGAATAATTTCAATAATGATAAATGAATAGTTCATTGTACAACCTCAGATTTTTGGATTTTCTTGTATCATGTGAATATGGTATTTCATTCATTGAACATTTAGTTTTATTTTAGCATTAATCTCATTAGAAAGCTGTTACTAGGCACCTTCCTTTACTTTTGACGAGCTTTAATTAACAGTATCTTGGTTTATGAAAATGTTTATAAATTGTGTATTCATCCTTGTAAGGATTCTGAAATTTCAGTATTACAAATCCAAATATGGTTCTTTGTTTTTCATGGAGGGACTTTTCATCTCCTTACGATTGTACTGTTTTTGATATTTGGCTTAAAGTTGACTGTCCGTGCCAAAGAGCTG
Source organism: Cnemophilus loriae (assembly GCA_013397755.1). Lineage (NCBI taxonomy): Eukaryota > Metazoa > Chordata > Aves > Passeriformes > Corvidae > Cnemophilus > Cnemophilus loriae. The sequence goes on from VZTF01003093.1 coordinate 304,648, forward strand.
TATTTCTGCTTCTAGCTTAAACTAATTGTGCTGGATCAAGACAAGAGTTCTGTCACATTTTTACTGCTGAATTTTTGGAACTTCATTTTGCCAGCTTTTGAGGAGACTAATATTAATCAAGTGCTGATGGTATACCTATTTTTGGCATTGTGGTAAGGTCCAGAGAATCTGTAGGGTAAAGGCCTTATGGTTTAGATCTATCTAAAGGCTAAGGGGATATCCTAAGTAGATTGTGGGTTTGTTTTGGTTTTTTTTCCATTAAGATGAAATTAATATTTACTTTCAAAAATAATTTCTGTATATAGAAAGAAGACACGTTTTTTTGTTCAGAGTATTTGGTAGTTTCTTTGCATACAACAGAAAGAAAATATTAAGAGGACTTGAGTATCTTTCAAGAGTTTCACAGTCAGCAACTCCAGAATCTGTATAGGTAGAAATGATTCCCCTTAAGAATATTTGCCCTGTTTAATTTCTCTTAGCCTGTGAATCAAATAATTATTTTCCTGATTAAACACATGGCTCATCCTGTTTAATTAAGTAGATGTTAGCAATACCAGACAGAAGGTTTATTTAAATACATTCTATTTGGAGGATCCAAATTGTGTCAATGGGGAGCCAAGTTCGAGAAACTCACTGAAGCATCCCAGATGTGCAGGGAGGATGTCAAACCTGTGGTGGTTGAAGAACATGCAGGATGATACTTATCATTGTTTAAGTGTACCACTCCCTGACTAGTCACTCTTTTTGATCCATGAAGGAAGAAGAACTTGGATAGGGAGTGGTAAAATTCTTAGTAAAGTATAAATATTTCTGGTTTTCCAGAACAAATGGATTCAGTATTTTAAACATTATTTCTAACTTTGTTCTGCTGCTTCATTCTTCACGGTTAGCAATGTGAAAAGTTAAACTCAGAATAAAGACAATGACTCAGTCAAAGCTGGGATTCTTATTTAGCTTACCAAATTATGGGTAAATTAATACTTATCAAATGCCAGTTCCTTATTTAGTTAACTTCTGAGCATAAACCTTGCACCAAGGCATCCATTTCCTCCACATCTGTCTTGGTTTGAAAAGACAGGAGTCTGCTAAGGAAGGCAGGAGCCTCCCTTGGAAGAGAGAAATGCACCCCTCTTCCCTCCGAATTAATATAATTCTGAAATTAAGGAGCTTTTAGGCAATGGTATGAGAGAAAAAAAAAAATAACAGTTCTTTATTAATATAAACAACAACGGTAACCACTGACAGAGTCAGAATACAACCTGACACCCTGTTCAGGGTGGTGGTAGCAGTCCAGATGAAATGGTTCTCTGAAGCGCCAATCGGGTAGAAAGAAAAGGTCCTGGTGGTCCAGTGAAAGCTCTTGTCCTCTGGAGATCCAGTGGGCCGGAGCTACTATACAGTCCCAGAGTCCAGCTTATATTCAGGTGGGACTGCTTGGCTCCTCCCCCCTGAGTGGAGCCTCTTACAATGGGATGAGATGACTCCTGAGTCATGTGGTGGGTTCTCAATGGTCCATTGGCAGAGACAATAGGCCCCCGGATAGCAGGAGATAACAGTGCCCCAGCTGTTTTAACGGCTCTGGAGGTGGTAATAGAATAAACCTATTTTTAACCTAGGACAACATCCTAAGTGAATTTTCCATTTTTAATTCAATCAGTCTTGTTCACTGGTTCAACAGTTCACAAGGTTAATGTATTAATGTTTTTATGGAAAGATGCCAGTCGCTCCTAACTTTGCCTGAAGAATCACTTGAAGTGAAACCATGCTTAAGAAATTTGAATGTTGGAAGTATATTTTAATGGATGTAGAGCCATGTATTTTCTTCTATGCTGCTGGTCCTACCTACCTGAGCAATAGTTTGGTTTACTAATCTGTACAAGGAAAGAAATGCCTCCATAGTGCAACAGTTCTGTCTCTTCAATCATTTTCCCATGTAATTCTTATCTCTATGTCAGTAATTGCAAAGTCTGAGACAATTCCGCTTCTGTTTCACTGTCAGATGCTGAACATTTTCTTTATTACCACTAGTGGGTTTAACACTGGCTTTAAGCTTTTGGTGCACATAAGAGTCACAGTCCTGTTTGTCCTTTATAGGAGAGAGCTTCACTACAAGTTTGAGAAAAAGGGAAAAAGCAGCAACAGAAATTATATATTTTTTTTTTTCCTTTCATGACATCTGTCTGTCCCAGACAAGGCCTCCAATATTCTGCAAGTCCAACTCATTAATGGACACTTCGCTCAAATGGCTTTTTGCAAGTAGCAAGAACTCTCTCCAGCACAAATGTATAACCCTTGCAGCTGTGTATGTCCTCTTCACACCTATTTTCTGTGATGCATTGAACACTGCTGGTACTGCAGAGGCCAGGTTCAGCAGGTGTCAGAATACTCCAGGCTGATCTTATGGAGGTATTACAATATTTTTAATTTTTAATTTTTGGATGAAAATTAATCTTTGTTCTACTAAATCTAGAAAAAGACAACCAGTTATTTATTTTTTTGTTTTACCTTAGTGTTTTCCTTCCTTTACTCTTTTTCTGTGGCTAATACGGGAACATAAAAAGAATAGGACAAAAACCAAAATCCAAACCAGAATGAGAAGAAAATCCTGACAACACCACCATGGTACATCCTACTGTTGCTAGTAGAAGAAAACAGAATACAGAAGAATAGAATTCTGGTGCTGGGCACTTACTCTACGTATTCCTGTGGATCTTTGATCTCTACAGTCTCAAGCAGAAAGTTAAAAAAACCGAAAATTGTACAAATCCCAAGGATATTGAGGTGGGTTTTTGATATTCCTTTACTTTGCTATGGGTCCATGATATAAATGGTGTGTGGTCATGGTTCTGCTTACAAAAGTCCTTGTCTAGATGGAAATTTTCCAGAATTAGCTAACTTTTTTCATTACATCTAAAGGTAGTGGTGTGATAGTCCACTACTAGTAGCCTCATTTAAATTTCTCGTCTCCTTCATTAAAATGCCTCCCCAAAACCCCAAAATAATCATACAAAACCCTTGAGCTTTTATTTGATTTGTAGTGCATCCAGGCCAGGTTGAGAACCAGTTTTTGAACTGATGTAGTATAATAGTAGAAATGTATCTAAATTTTTTTTTTTCCATTCAAATATATTAATTCTGAAAAGGTTATCACTTTGATCATTTAAGTAAGTAACTGAACAATCTTCTCTGTTCTATTTTTAATTTAAAAAATAACATAGATATTTCAGCAACGAGAACTAACAAGGATTTCAAATGAATAAATATAATGAATAAATTTATTTGGTTAAAATAAAGACAAACTGACGTATTTGATTCTTATTTTTTTCTTAACTTACACTAAGTTCCTTCTCAAATTTTTGCCCGGTATCTGCATAGACATAAAATAAAATCAATGTGCAATTGCATTACTTTTGATTTTTCTAGGATGGTGCATTTAGGAGAATTTGTTTCCATGAGAACAGATTGCTGAGCAAGTAATTCAGCTTACATGTTACGAGATTGATCAATGAACTCTGGATTTTGTTGAAGGCAAAATGTCCTGCATTGAATGGGTAGAGAGATTACATGAAACCAGGCAAGTTCAGGGATACATCAAGAGGACAATTTTTCCCTTTCATTATTGATGAGGATTGTCTTATGATTCAAGCAATAACTTGATAAGAAGTCACAGTACAGGGCAGGCCTGGTAGTCTAATTTCTGAGGAGTGCATGTCCACTATTTTTCTCTGCCTAAACTCAGTATTTGTTGGAGATGGAATATTTTTATGTGTTTATATTAAACTACACTAATGAGTAGCTGGCTAGAACTTAAAGTAATTATACAAAACTCTGGATTAACCTCCACTTTTGGAAAAAAAGTTGTCAGCGTGTTAGACATGGCAAAAACTGAATGCAAATTTTTTTCTCAATGAATGTTTTTTTCCTGTTGTACTTGACTTTTTGCTGCTCTTGGATACATGGTATTTTGCCTTGTGGATCAGCAAGAAAATGTTTAAAGCTAAAGATGTTTACTTTCCAAACCTTTTCTTTTAGGCTCTTTTCCTGCCGGCCATCTCTTCTTATGATGTAAAAATATGCCAAGAGTGCCCAAGAGCACACTGGGCAGCAGGTCCTCTGGTCTTTGGGGTTTATTGTTACAGGACATGCTCTATACAGTTGCTATGCAGCTTCTGTGTGGGAGTTTTTGTGAGATCTGCTTCCTTCAGCAGTAGTTTCCTTTAGAATTGAAGCGCAAAGTACATATTTTTATCAGACTCTCTATTACCAAAGCATAAGCTAGAGGAGAAAATTACAAATTAACAACTGTGCAGGCTTTCATTAAAAAAATGTGTTTGGAAGCAAAAGGAATAACATATATATATTTGTAATGTGGCCCTTAGAACTGTGAGCACTTCAAATATGTAGATGCATTTTGTAACTTTCTAATTTAATTTATAAAAACATATATTAAAAAAAATATAACATGCATATAATTTCAGGCATTGTACTGATAGCAATTTACAGACCAGCAAAAGCTCCTAGCATATTAATGCAACATTGACAAGTAATTATTCCTTAAAATATATATTAATTACCAGTTATTATGAGTGCAAGGTGAATTTCTTGAAGCCTGTATTGTTTTTGATTATACACTCTAGTTTGCTTCTAGTTTTAATAGCCCTTGTATTTTCTGATCCTTGGAAGTAGTTGATTGTAATAATTCTTAAGATCATCATAAAAGCCTAGTAAATGGGGAACAAATAGAGAACAAATGCACTACAAATGTCTCTACATTGTAAAACCCTCCCTTCTTTCACAACATTTTTTCTGCTTTTAAAATGATGTGCTGGTCAACCCATCACAAATGGGATTTATTAATCAGAAATGCACCACCAGTTGCTCTTGATGTCTGAGATAGAAATCATGCATATGATGGACAATCAAGTATATGTTACTAGGCTGAATATAGTTTACAGATCTCCTTTCCAAGTGGAAACAGAGAAGGATCCACAGCAAATTCCACTGACCTTCTGCAGTTGTAGACATCTGTAGTGTCCATCAGACTATACATATTGTAGTAGTCAAGAGAGAATATATCTTTCTCATATAACTTTATATTTTTGAACATGATGAATTAAAACCACTGATCAATAGCCCACTGAGTCAATAGATAACATCTGATCTTTTATCTTTTGGCTCAAATGCTAAATGTATATGCACAATGTATATGTAAATGTGCTAAATGCAAACGCAAAATTAATACAGATAATGTGTAATAATCTATGTTTTCTAATATGTAATAATCTAGGTGAGATTTGAGCCTGATCTGCTGTTATACATAACACCAGTTCAATGAAGACGTGACATTGAAATGAACAATGAGCGTTTGTGAATGTCTTTTACTATCTTGTGGGAATAAAGGTGTAGCAAAATAAAGATTTTCTCCCTAAATTACTAAAACTTCCGTGACAAGCAATGCCATACGAACGTTGTGGCCTTTATTTCTAAGTTCCGTGTACGTAAAAATTCAACTAAATATGTTAACATACGGAAGTCAATAAAACATTGCATTGCAACTCAATAGCTTGCTAGTTTGCTTACTAACAGTCTTTTATTTATGTTCTATTTGCCTGACTTAATATTTTTGAAATTCTGTTCTGTCCAAATAGTAAGTAAAGGCATTTGAGACAGCCTACTTGGCTTCACTAAGGGAAAATCTTTCCTGACTAATCTAGTGGCCTTCTACAATAGAATGACTGCATCACTGGGCAAGGAAAGAGGTACTGATCTACCCGTGCTTCTGTGAGGATTTTGACATGGTTCCCCCTGTAACATTCTTGTTGCTAAACTGGAGAGTTATGGGTTTGATGGTGTTGCCAGATGAAGAATTGTTTGCACCTAGGGGATTAATACAGTGCTTTACAGCTGAAAAACTTTATAGATTCAGATTCCAAGTGTTTTAAGGACTGTTGAGTGTTATGTTTGGATTCGTTTCAATTTACTTCATTATTATTTCCAGATATGGTCCACCATTGTCCAAGCATTATTTTCCATCACCAACTGTCTCATCACCCCTGCAGTAGCCATGTTCCCAAGACTGACTGTAATTTTCCTATGATTATTTGTTAAGAGAAACATTAGAAGCAGAGTAAGAGATGCAGGCTGAAGCTGTTATAAATTTGGACTCTTTACACCACATGGAGCCTTAAGGAAGTTTCACATTCCTTTCATGCATTTCTGGCTGTATTTGCACAGTGCTAGAAATATATTTGTGATGTGAACTGAGGAAGTTCAGTGGCAACAGGTAACTTTTAGAGGTGAAAAGGGGAGAAAACAGGATTACACACCTCTATTATCAAGGATTAGAGTGCAAGGAAAAGAGAAGTAGGAGGCAGAGAGAGAAAGGAAAGGATTTGTTTCTGAAACAAACCATAAATAATTGACCTAAACACTAATCAGTCTTGGATCCTCTCCAGATGTTTTGAGAAGATTCAAGGTTTCCTTTTCCTGATGGTTTTATAGGCTAGAAAGATTTGAGTTTTAGATAAGTACTTCTGATAGGAATACATTCTGCATTTGACTTCCAGACAGTTTTACTGACAGCTCGAGATTCTGAATCTACTTTTCACTTTCAACGTTATGTATGTTGGTTAGCCAGAGAACAAAAAAGTACGTTTTCATATTATCTATATATGGATTATTATCTATATATGGATATGATGGTTATACAGTGAAAGTAATAAAACTGACTGTAATTCCGAAAAAGAAATGCTGTGAAATGTAATGCTAACAGATTAAGTTAAGGTCTGCTCTCCTAAAATCCGTGGCTGTAGTCCTTCATTTTCCCTTGCTCCCTTCTCTTAAGATCTTGAAATCTACCACTGCACTGACCACTGCACCAAAGTCGGCCTAGACTTTCACACCCACAGGCAGTACTTCCTTTCTCCTAACTATCAGACCCAGCAGAGCACCTTCTCTCCGCCACCCCCTATGCTGACTCCTCTGTCACCTATGTCCTGTATCACAAAGTTGCTGTCAGTGGACTCCAGAAATCACCTAGGTTTTTGTACCCCATTTTGTTGTGCTTCCAGCAGATATCAGGATGGTTAAATACCACTGGTTATTTACAGAGCACTGCATGAAAAATGATACTAGATACAAGTGAATTTAAGGATCATGATGATTGTGGTTATTTGCATACAAAATAAAGAGTATACACAAATAATAATGATACTAGATTCAGTATGAGTTTATGGCAAATTGATTTCACTAAACTAGCTGTATGTAATTTTATGAAATGGTAAGTATAACAAATTTGTTTTTATTTTAATAACATAATGGTAATTAAGTATATCTAATGAATTGTGGTTGCTGTACAATGTCTTTATTAAGAATATGAAATGCTATGAAAGAAAAATAGCATATATTAAGCGGACTGAATGTGGATTAGACAATATATCCCAAAATAGAATGAGCAAAGAGCCATTAACTATTTATATCAATGGGAATGTTTTGGTCTTATGTTAATTTTCTTCCAAATCACTGATCAAATCTTCATTGATAAAAGTGATTGTGTTACAAAATGGAAAGGTTTATTATTGAAGAGGCAACAGCACTTGTGCAATGCTATTTATTTGTTATCCAAGTACAAGTATCTTATTTTTACCATTATGAGGTGTATGATCATACATCATAATAAAGTTGTTACTTATGCTGCAGCTCATGCTTACAGGATTAATTATCGAAAAGTTTTTGTGGAAAGCTGTAAGAATAAATATATTCTAAAAAGTCTCAGTATTATTACATAAGTTTAAACGGTGGTATACACAGACAAATTAACCTGAAGCATAATAGGTGGGTATGACTGATATGCAGCTGGAAACGCAAGGAAAGTAAGCCCTGGTGAATAACCTGTGGAAGAGTAACTTCCAGAAATGGACGGGCAATAAAAAACAATCAGCTATCATTACCAAGAGTGAGCTATCATAAAAATGCAATCAGGAGGAATTATTGGTTATGTCTATATTAAGAAGCGTTTGGGTTCAAATGGCTGAACCTAGGAACTGAAAAATGTATTGGGCATCATGATCAAACTATTTCTTGATTATCTGTACTTAATGGCTTTATGTGGAAAAACATTCATTTTGGGCTTCTGATTGTAATCTCCAGGTTTTTCACTCTTGCTTCTCTATTGTACCAACCAAAGCAGTTTCATTTTAATGGCACTAACATTTTAATCTGTCTTCACCTCCCTTTGGAAAATTTAAATTACATAAATCATTTAAACATTTTAGTAGTCGTTATTGCACTATCATAGTCTACTTATGCATTTCAGCTTGTCAAAGAATGATGGGATGTTATGGGTGTTTTAATGAAAGACTATATTAAAAATTCCAGAGTAATGTAAAACATATTGCAAATGAGTTCAGGATTAAGGCACTTCATATCCTTTATTGCATTCCTACAGTTTTGCTTGTTTTTAAACTAACAGCTGATAGTATGTGATGGGAATACAGAAATCAAGCTGGTATATCAAACATGCTCAAACACCAGAGATTTACTATTTCCTTTTAGACTGGACTACAACAGTGATTTTCATATGTATATATATATATATCTGCAATTGTGTCAATATTTAGAAAAAAAATTCAACTAGATTTAACAAGTTGCACGTAAATATATGCATATTCATATTTACACTTTAGCTACACAAATGCAATGCAAGATCAATCTACCTAAGGAAGAGATGACCTTGAATTGTGGATTGCACATAGATATTCAAGTACATTTTAGATAATTATCTTATTTTGGTACTGCTGGAAAGATTTGCAAGGGACAGGTACCATGAACTGCTTTTAAAATAAGGTTAACTAAGATGCCCTGTTGCATCTTGGCCTCTGGACTGATATGCAATTGTTGATGTGACCTTTATGCTCCAAAACGCTCTAGATGCCAAAACAATGTTAGTGGATGTGAAATGAGGATCAAGTAACTGAAATATTGAAGAATAGTCCTTAAGTAAGTCCAGAGGAAATTTTAGAGCATCTCCTCCCCTCCTTCTCTGGCCTGGGTGTCTGCAGGGATATTTCTCTAATATTTTCTCTCACATCTGTTGTGAAGCATTTTTTAAACTTTTTGTCAACTTATTTCCCCATAGACAACACCAGCTTGGCTGATGGTCTTAGCTTTGACCCGTGGTGGTCCATTGGATCCAGCTGGAATAGGCTGGAACCAGCTGTGCGTGTGTCAGACCCTGATCTCTGCTCACAGCCTCTGCCACTATCAAAAACTTACCACTCAATACAATTAGGCAAATGTAGCCTAGATATTGATTCTTTGAATAGCTATACATGGTTGGAAAAACATCTGCTTTCTTTGTCTGTGATTTCTTTTTAATTTGAGTTGCCTTCTCAGGTTTTCTTTTTTGAAGCTTATTGCAATGAAACTAAAAACATCAACAGACACCAATATTGAAACTCATAAAGAATATAATTGGGAAAAAAACCCCAAACTTTAGCAGAAAATTTTAAAAAATCATAAATTTTGGCATTTTAATAAATCTATCAATTTTATTATCGTTTATTTTGCCTTGAAAATTACGAATGTACTAACTAGAAGCTCACTCGTATATACGTCTTAAGAACTTAATTAGACAAGGTGACAGTTGCTCTGTAAATGTACCTTTGTAGGCACTTCTTGTGGCCTGGTATGCTGATGGGAGTAACACAGTCTCCAACTCCTGTTTTGCTTCCAAATGCCACTGACTGAAGTCACTGGAAAGAGAAGTGCACAAGAAGGAAAGCAGTACCACATAGTTTAGATGTCTCTTTCCATTGACTGTGAATGGCCCTAGGTATCTCCAGGGCATGTCTGGAGCATCTCTGGAGTTAAACATCTGCCTTCTGAAAACTTAAATATTAAAAAAAAAAAAAAAA
>VZTF01003093.1:314592-426447 GCA_013397755.1 Cnemophilus loriae
AAAAAAAAAAAAATCCCAAAACAACCAAAAAACCCAAACCAACAGCAGTCTTCATCTAAAAAAGCCCCATGAAACATTCTGCCTGCGGCTAATGGGTACTTAATGGGGTTGAATCACTGGAAAAATTACCTTATAATCAATAGCCTCATGCTTCCTAGAACATTCTATCCTGAGTTGGGGAACATTCAACCTGAGCTGGAGAAGGTGCTGCTTTATCATTTAAAGTTAGAGTGACGAATTTCTGGAGTTCATGGGCCATAAAATATAGAGGAGACATGAAGGGATCCACCTCTTACCTAATCTTGGAGGCAGTCAAAGCACAGGAATAAAAGTGGGCTTCCAGAGCTAGTTATCTGAAACATGTATTACCTGCAGTGATATCTGGCTAAGACAGAAGCTGCAAGAGCAGGGACCAGGATCTTTTTATTATACTTTCAGCCCTAAAGAGATGGCTAGATCTAGGCTGCCCTTGTTTTGTTCAATATCACCTACAATTCATTGATTTCTGGTTTCCAAATGTCTATTGCAAGGAGATTAATGACTTTTTTTTTTTTTTTTAAGTTGTTACTTCTTTCTTAGGCTGAACATAGTCTTATTTTCTGTGGGTGATTGTTCTCACCCATAGGTTATCATGAAAAAGGCTGCCACTAAAACTTTAGAGTTCTTGCTATGTGTAACTTGCCTTCTCCAGGGTTCTTAAATCTTACAGCAAAATAGGCTTGAGAAAGAAACATAGGGCTTGAGGAAAAAGATGCCTGTCTCTTCCAAGCAGTCACATTTAACTCTGTATGGACAGTTAATTCAAGCCTCTAGGGCACTAAGGCTCAGTAGAGAAAGGTTCTCTTTGCAGTACTGGAGAAACTGGGAAATAGATTGCTAAATGTAGATACGTTGCACACGCTTTAATTCCCAACTACGTTTATGAAGACTATTTCAACAGAGTACTCTTTTATCTTTCTGAGATGACTGAGTTTTATACTGAAGGGAGATGATGTATATCTCATCTGTCTTGGCCTAAGTGAAGCATGTAATGCACTACCATGTTGAAAAATTTAGGCTAAAATGAGGAAGACAGGATTTTTATAAGAATGATAAAATGGGGGAAAAAGCTGAAGGAGAAGAATTGACTTATGTCAAAAAAAGAGACGAGATTACTAGTGAAATTCTCACAGGTCAGAGACCTTATTTAGTATTCTTATGACCTTGACCAAAAAAAAAAAATAAAATAAACACAAAGGGAGGATAAAACTGATGCAGGACTTTTTTAACAAAAAAAAAAAAGATGGGAGATATTTTCAGTACAGATGAATATCAAAATATCGTGTTGGAGGTATGACCTTTCATATATACGCGTGGTTCAATGTTTGGAATGACAGAACTTGAATTAATATAAAAGTATGACCATATGCTTTGGCTAAAAATTAACCACTGAATGAGAAAGGCTTGATAGGACTGCAAGCCATGTAATTAGAACTAGCTGCTAAAAGGTGAGTTACTTTTCGGAAATATCAAGGAAGATACATCTGCATACGTGGAGAGGAATTATCATGCACTGGATGACAATTTGTCAGTGCAGTACAATTCACCAATTCATGCACTGTAGATTTGTCATCTATAATGATAAATACCATTCTGTTCACTCATAGTCAAGATGGAAAAATTACAAAAAACCCTCTATTAAAATAATACAGCGAAGGATGTACTCTTTCTAAAAGAGGACACCAAAAACTGGCTTATTTAGCGAAATGAAGGCATAAGGGGCACATGATTGCTCTCTTCAAACATTACTTGAGGTACAAGAGCTGTTCAAACAAAATGATAGTTCTAGAATAGCTGTAAGTGGCTGTTAAACTGGATAGAAATATATTCAAGCAAAATAAAAGCAGAACAGATCTTTTGGCAATCATAAGAATGAAATTTTAAGTAGTAGCCAAAAAAAGTAGCATGCAAGATACCTAATATATTTTTTTGGTAGTGTTTGATAAGTTTATCAAATAATTGAAATAATGTGGTTATCTGCAGTAGAAGGGGATGGCTGAAGATGTCATGAGTTCCTAAATGAAATAAGACGCAGTAGGAATGGCTACCACAGAAATATTTAAGATCAGCTGATCACTTGTCTACCATTCTTGGTCCCTAATAGCCTCGAAGAATTCTGTGAATTGACTGGCTGCAACACTTTATTTTTCGGTGAGAGCTGACAATTGATACTGATTGCTAAGTCACATCCCATATAATTCTGATGTTATTATTAAAAAGATTTACAAGTTTCCTTGACGCATAAGCAACAGATGAAAACTGCCCAAAGCTGAACATGTAGCTATTTCCTGTCTGAATATACTTAAGTATTTATGAGTTTGCATAATTGCAGTGGAGTTTATTTAAGGAACTTGAGAACTTAAAGAGCTATAAAAGATCTGATACAGCCAGAAATGTTGTTATTGCTTTCTACCTGAGTAAGTGTATGCATTTTGTTATTTGCTTCCTTTTTTCATAACAAGTACTGTTAAGGAGAAATAAATACTAAAAGTCTACATTGCACTACATCTCTCACACAAACGTACGTGATTTTAAAAATAGCTCTATCTTTTGGACAAGAAACTGAAAAAACACTCAGAACAGGAAGGTACTTTAGCTATTTCTCAGTTCAGTAAAAAAGGAATCCATCATGGGTTTCCCCTTAAAAATTTGGCTACACTCTTTTGCAGTAAAAGGTAAAAATATCATTTGTATTCAACTTAATTCAAGTTAAAATGTCACTTCACTTTTGTCATTATTTATTTTCTATATTAAATATGATAGGCATGTACTGAAAGTATCAGTTTTGTAATATGAAAGCTTCACCAACTGAAGTTCAAATATATATTCAGTTACTTGCTGGTGGCTCTTATTTTGTTTAGGCTCTTATTTTGAAGAAGATTCCACTAAGCAGGATTTAATATTCATTTAATTATGTGCTTCACACAAGTTAAAGTCAGTTGACAGAAGAAAATTTTGTTTATAGTACTAAAACTTATAGGAGACGAAGCAAAAAAAGAGAAGGAATAAGAAAATGTCTTGTGTAAAAGGAATATGGAAAGAAGAAACAAAATTTTGTGCTTGAAAACAGTTTATACACACAGAAAATGCTTTTTGCAGTCCTTGTTACCTTGTAGTATTGTCCATTGGGGTTGGAAAACAAATAACTATTCTTTTTACAAATTTATGAAAACCATTGTTAATATAAAATGAAAAATCTTAATGAAAATTATAGTGAACTGAAAAAAATATTTAAATATAATTTTAGCAAGGATGAAGCCAATGCGCTATGCCTAAATGTAGTAATTTACAAAATAACAAAAAGTTTTGTGTTTGAGAGGCAAATGAGCAGGTTCTTTTCATTGCACGGTTCTCACTATTCAGCACTGAACAACAAATAACTAAATTTATTCAAACTGGATTTATATTTATTGGTTTATTTACTGCTACCCCAAAACGAATAAGAGGTAGGAGGCTACTGCAGTTTGTTATAGGAACAGCTGTCAGATTCAGCACTGAAACCTGAAACTGTTGCCTGAATCTTTATGTGTTTATCAAATTCAGGCATAAGAAAACCCTAGAAAGAAGCTGTAACAGTTAAGAGTAATGGTGGGGAAAATTTAAGTTTTTTATCCATCATTTGGCCCTCTGAAGACCTCATAACTTAGATAATGCCTTGTGATCTCATTGTTTTACCCTGTTCTAACAATGATTGAACAGAAAGCTATCTTCTACTCTAAGACAAAATTCAGCTATGGCTAAAAATGTTTCCAAACACAGAAGCAATTTGGAAGAGGCTGCAAACTACTAGCCTGAAAGAAAAATTTAAAAGAATGTGGGTTTTACATTTTCTGAATTGAAAATATTTCATTTAGAATTCTCAGTTTGTTCATGAGCTATATCTGGAGGGAGATTAAGGAAAGAAGAAACAATGAGAAGGGGGAAAAAAAAGTAAGTATAAAGTCTCCTACATGAAAGTGGGGTCACGGAAAGACATTTAATGTGCGCAAATCACAGGATGATAACAGCCTGAAAGCATGCATAAGACAAAGAGAAATCATTTCAGTTTAGCACAGCTGAATTTGGGATAGTGAGTTGAGACCTTGTGTCTCTTAAAAGGTATGGTTACCCTGAAGGAACTGCGTTAAGACCTATGGGTACATAGGTCTATGGGTATCTTTCCTGTCAGAAACTCCATACAAATCACTATGAAAGAGGCACAGAACCATTTTGCTGAGTGTTGACTTAGTAAGCCCTGAATTTATGGCCATGATTAACGTGTGGTCTAGTGAGACAGTATGTCACAAATATTGGATTTTGGGTTTTGGGATTTTTTTCTGATGTGAGCGTCAGCCTGACATCAGCTCCTGTCCCGTGCCTGTGCTCTGCATGCAGGTTTCTGAGGTGAACCTGTTTCATGAGGTCACAGAGAGTCATGGTCAACTTTTGGAATGAATTTGAGATACTTACTCCTGAACAAAGTAAAAACAATAGTTTGTGTGAAAAAAACCCCAAGCTCACAACATTTTAATGGTTCCGTTTGGGCTAAGAAACCACATATTTTGGAGACATTTTGGCTAAGACTGGCAACCTCTTACTGCATATATTCCAGAAGATCATTGCCAGACATGGATGAAAGCTCTATAGGGTAAACAGAAATTTTTAATTTCATGCATCATTTATAACTTCTTACACTGATTTCACAAACTCAGAATGTTGTTAATAAAAGCTAATGAGAAAGACCAAGTGCTTTCCTTTATACTTCAAGATTTTCTTGTATTGGATTCTAATTACCAGCTTCTATGTTTTTCTGAGAGCAGAGAAGGTGACTTTAAACTTAGAAGAAGAACAAAACAACCCTTTACTCTCCTTGTTCAAAACTAAAAAATATTTGAGATATATTCAATGGATCTCATTTGTTCCTGATTCAATTTTCCTTCTTCACCTGCTATATCATCTTTTATTTAGTAGTTTGGAAATGTGCTATTATTTGATCAGAAGATTTCTTGCTTTCCCATGTTCATAACGTCTGTGTTTACATTCACAGATATATTTGTGATTTCTAATTTTAATAGGGATTCTTCTCAGCTCACAGTCACAAAGTAATAGCCTGTAATAAGACTTTAGAAATGTCAAACCTAATAAAAAAACAAGATACGGCAGACAAAGAGGAACAGAAAATTTCTTTAGTTCCTCTCTGTGCAGAGATGAGAGGTGTCTGCTATAATTTTTGATGCAAGTAGTTAGCTGCCTGTTCAGGATTATTCCATAAGAAATACTCTGTGCAAAACCACTAGTCAGAGAAAAATAGGCCCTCTGATGAAAAGAAAAAAAAAAGAAAAAGGTCTGAGGAGGGATGAGACCTTTGAGCCATAGAACATGTATGTCCAAAGGGACACTTTCATCAAAATCATTACTGGTTAGCAAACCACTGGACAGTGAACAGAAGGTCAAAGATCAGAATAAAGGGAGCTAAAAGAGGGGAGAGGTTATTTCCTGCTCTGATGCAAAATACTCACCAGTGAGTTACAGAGAAATCTGAACAGTGTGTCTTGGAATGAAGAGTCCCGCAGGACACTCCTCATCATCCACTTGCAGTGGTAATGACCTCCATGGACACAAAGAGTGCTCAGTATTTCATAGAGCCAGAGCATGAAGGAGGCACCTGTAGGAACTCTGTTTAAGGTGTAGGAATTTAATATAAGGAGTATGGACTTTATTTACATGTGAAGTAATTTTGTGTTTAATATATACTTAGAAAATCTATCAAATAAATCACACCTTTCAAGTAAGGATGTTCCATTAGTGTTGTGTTTGTACCCTTGCTACTACACCTCCAGAATAAGTTTTAGCTCTTGGACTGAAGTTATTTTGGCTGAAAAACCCACTGTAGGGACAATGCACATTTATCTTTTCAAATAACATTTTTTTCTTTCTTTCACCCTCCTCCTCCTATTTTTTTAAAATTATTTCTAGCTGAAATACAACATTAATTCTGTTATTCATTTCCTTCCTTCTGAAAATAGCTACTTAAGTCTCTTGAAAGAGAAGCCATGAAATTTTCAGCATTAAGAAAGGCAATTGGTTTAATGTTCATACCATAAAGTGTTCCCTAATAAGCATACAAAATCAACAAGCAAAGATCCTGTCTGTTTAAGACAGAGTAGACACGATCTTGTTTATCTTATGCAAAAATCTTTTAACTCTACGAGTTTTCTCTCTCAAAGACCCACCATCTTCTTTGATATATGGAACACACGAACCCAAAATTTCTATAGATCATTTTATTCTAGTACTAATATTTATAAAAATACAAGTAAATAGATAAACCTCTTGCAGTAACTTGAATTGAAAGTTTCTTTTAAGAGCAAGACCTGCAAAAGGTCAGTTTCTGGTTGCAGTTAGACATGTAATTTTAGCCCCTGGCAGGCAAAATTCTGTAAATCTGAAAAACAAGCTGAGTGGCTTCTGCTTAATCACCTCTCAAAATGCTTTAAAATGGTGAAGAGCAAGAACTTTATTTTCAAAGGAGAAAGATGAGAAACAAATCAATCAGAATTTGTTCTGAGAATTCAGAGAACAGCGGGGTGTATTTTCAAAACAGAAACTGGCAGTTGAGAAACAGATCCTATTATTGCTTAATAGGATTTTTGGGCAGAACTGCCATAAACTAACTGAACACTTACTCTACAGTAATTTTGGTTACAGCTGAGGGAAAAATTTGGCAAAGCGATTTTATTTTTTTAGTGAAAGAGACAGATACCCCAGAAGAGTACTTGTCAATTCAGTCTATCTCATTTCAAAAGCCGCTCAGAGGTTTCTTCCTTAATGTACTGACTCTGAGGTAACATGCTAAATTAGAAGGAGTTATTTTTAGCTCAGCCAAGGCCTTAATTTTGCCTTGGGGAAAGAAAGCAGGACTTCTGAATTCAGTGGGAAAAGAGGAAGGACAGTAATGGTTTGTGGAGGAGAAAACCAATAAATATACACTTTGTATTTTTCCCCAATCTGATGCATAAGGCCCTGGAGTATGATTTAAACTTGCAGAACCAAGCAGTCAGCAGGGCAGTTTTTCACTTTCTGCAGTATACTGTTGTGCTGAGTCTTCACATCTTATCCTGGGTTTAATATATCACAGGGAGCATGAATATAATAATTTTAGAGTGCTTTCAAAGCTCTAGGGCTTATTATTTTATTTTCAGGAGCTTGTAAATTAAGCACCATGCTGAAGAAATTTTGACAATGTTACTTAATTATTTTTAAATGGAAAATGAAAATTTTCCTGATTATTAGGCTAGGGATGGGTCATGCTGCCACTTGAGAGAACTCTCTAATCAGAATTTTAGTCTGTATAATCCTGCCTCACATGGACAGCTGGTCTGACATGCTGAAACCTGGAGAAACACCCCTTGTATCCTCAGCAGAGACAGACTCCCCAATATAGAACAGCTTCAAGGAGAGACAGCAAATCCCAAAGTCCTCATAAGAGAATAAGATGGATCACCAAATCACCCCAGTATTTTCCATTTTAAGAGTATTTTTAAATTATAAATAAAAATTTTGACTGTTTCTGGATAACTTTCATCAAGAATGTTTGGAATTTACTCTGCAAATATCATGGATGAGGATTTGCAAACATCACTGGTGCCTCTTTCAATGTTTTTCGCCAGTGTTCTACTTCTTTTTCATGTGTGGTTTTCCAAAAAAAAGGGCATTTGATGCAGAATGTCCAAATGTGGGCATTCAGTCTGACAGATTATCTCTGGTAAAATTTACTGGGTATTTCACTGTGTCTCAGGCTTTCCAATACCCATATTCTTTGCAACATTTTCAGTATGATTGTCATCGCTTCACTAAAGCAAATTGCCTTTCTTCCAGAAGTAGATATTCATTTGGTTGCTCACTTTTTTAGTACAGGGATTGTGTTTTTCCTAAGATACAAATATGAACTTCTGAAAAATGGTCTCCTCACTCTTGAAAGAGCTTGTAGCTTCATCCATTTTTAATGACAGGGGTATACATGAGGGTATCAAATCGAGTATCAAAAATATAATTCTTAAATACTTCTTTTTCTTCAATGAACTCAACATTAGCTGCACCAAGCAACTAGAAAGAAAAAGATTTAGGATGTATTTTCAGCAATTTTGTACAAAACTAGCAGGATTTGGCAGAGTTCCTTATTTATGAAAAAAAAGAGATCTGTAGAAGTGGAAAAGCATTTAAACATGGAAGATCAGCAAATATGAAAACCAAAAAAATCCACCCCCACAACTGTTTTTTGAAAATGTTTGAAGAGTCCTGTCTTGAAAGAATTGTCTTGTCATGGGAATAATGGACCAGAAAGATGACAAGTAGTCAGACAACGCCTGAAGATTTCTGAAAGTGATTTTATGACACAGTGGCCTGTGACGTCCAGAGGAACAACTTCAAACTCTATGTCCTCCTCTTCTATTTCCTCTTTTGAATCCTTGGCCTCCCTAAAGGGGCCTACAGGAGAGCTGGAGAGGGTCTTCAGTTTACAAGGGCATGTAATGACAGGACGTGGGGTAATGCCTCTAAACTGAAAAAGAATAGGTTTAGATTAGATATCAGGAAGAACTTCATTACCGTGAAGGTGGTAAGGCAATGGCAGAGGTTGCCCAGGAAGTTGTGTATGCCCAGTCCCTGGAAACAATTTAGTCAGGGTTGCATGGAACTTAGAGCAGCCTGATCTAGTGGAAGGTGTCCCTGCCCATGGCAAGGGAGTTGGAACGAGGTGAATTTTAAGGTCCCCTCCAACCCAAACCATTCTACGATTCTGTAAACACATATTCATGGCAGAGAGATAATAAAACAACAAAAGAAACATGTAGCTAAATGAAGAAGTAAATGAATAGATACATTAATTAAATAAGGCATTTAAACTGGATTGCTTTAGTCTTACAAACTTCTCATTAGCAGGATTTTATTTATGATATAAACACACATCCTCAGTGCTGAGAGTCCTATGCATCTTCGAGATAATGAATAGTAATAAGATAAGCAGACTACAGGGTCTTTTTAATAGCAATTACTCCTCAACCTATAATCTACAGGAGACAAAAATCTTTGGGCCAGACTTTGCTCTCAGTTACCAGAGCACATTGGAAAGCAATTTTTATGTCTTGCCAATTTCATTTGAACTCACCATTTCTATCTGCACATTTGAAATTATTTTATGACAAAATAGTGCCTGGCAACATTGAGTATGTTTAAACATTACTTTTTATAATATAAAATAGGAGCATGAAATGATTCTTTAAAAGCTGCAGTCTTTCTTCATGACTTTTTCACTGCTTTGCATGGAGCCATAAGTTTACCACTGTTACTTTGCTCACCAATGAACTGTAGGCATTTAGAGAAACATATTTTAGATAGGAAAAGAGCATAGCAAAATTTATTTTGCAATAAGCATCCTTCCTCTAAGAAGAATGAAATGCCTTCTACACTTCTGTGAAAAAAACAGGAGCTGTATTTGTGGCCTCTTAGCCTTGGCACTTTGTCTTTAAATATTTGTTCTCAACAAACGCTTGTCATGTCATGATATCAAAAGAGGGCAAATGTCTGGACAAAAACATTCATCTTCCAGCAAGTACAGAGAATCAGTGAAATGTCAGCCTGGCTTTAACCTTGCTTGTTTATTACATATTTCTATTATTTCTAACACATCCAGCAATAAATTAGGTAGAAGTCACAAGCTTCTAGCTTCCAGCAGTAGTTTTACGTAAGGCATTGAAATATTGCAGTTGATCTGGGATTTTTCTACTACTAACAGAAATATTAAAATACCTCTATTCAAGCACATTATGACCGAGTCCCTTTTTAGACATTTTATTTATCTTAAAACTAATAAGGCTTTTACATAATTTGCAAACACCAAAAACTCAGTTTTATGTAATTTTCTATTATGAACAGTGATAGACTTTGGCAGAAAAAGAAAGTGCATTAGGAAAGATGAGTTACTGACTGAATATTTTACATCTGATTTCACACTGTACTGCATCCTGGATTGTAGTTCCAGTGCTGTTTCTTAATTATATATTAGAAATGGGAGACATAGATTTTACCACAGACTTTTATAATCCTTACTGAAGACAAAAGCATCTGTTGAAAAAGCCAGAAGTAAACTTCAGGGAGCATGAAAAACAGGTTATGTTGTCAATGTTGTAAATCCCAAATATTTTTTCCTTCAACCCTGCAGCTAGCTACACCACCTTCTTATGCAGACTTGAACAGAAGAGACCCTTAGGACAACTATATACTACAAAAAGACAAAAGCAGATATGTATATGATAAATTCCTCAAGAAGCATGGTCTCTTTGCCCAAGACATGCATCAGAAAAAAATAAGGAGAGGAGTTACTCCCAAGTAGATACTTGCAGATACTAAAATAATAAAGCAGAGTGTGGATCCTTCCTGCTTTATTTATGTTGTCTGGTATGTGCAGTTGGCCATTTGGGATGTCTAGATCAGGTACCTGCCATGCCAGGTGCCAGGTTAGAGGCTTGCTTCTACTGCTTATGAGTAGAGGGAAAGAAGTCTCATGGGGTCAGAACATGGGATGGGATAATATCTAGATCCAGAATTTCAGAAACTCCAGGTCTACTGGCACAGTAGGAGTTACTGTGAATACAGCCCTCCAGTAACAATGGAGATGATGATACGGCAATGTAACTGGCAGCTCTGAGACAGATGAAAACAGGAGGAACCGCTTATCTTGATACCATTTCATGATCTGGACCCTGAAAGATAAATAAGTCCCTGAAAATGTTAAAGGCCAGATTGGCTGGAGCTCTGAGAAAAATAGCCTAGTGAAAGATGTCCCTGTCCACAACAGGGGAGTTCAAACAAGATTGTCTTTACTAGATGATCTCTTCCAACCCAAACCATTCCATGAGTCTATGATTCTGTGAAGTTGCCATTAAACTCATGTTTTCTTTTCCATGTAACCCAAAGTTTTTTCTGTACTAGGACTAATCATGAGGAAAGCATCTGAGAAACAGACAAACAAAAACACCCAAAATTTTATTTTTCTTTAATTTGTTGGTAGACAACCTTCTCTTTATTAATCTAACATCAGTTTGGGACAGATATCAGATTACAACATTTCCTTTTCAGAAGTGAAAATTTAATTACTGTTAGGGGAATTTTCATGATTGCTCTACATCTTGTCTTGTTTTGTTTTCTGTTATTCACTAAACATTCCTATGGATCCTATGTAAAAGACATAAGTAAATCTCCATTGTTATGAAGCACGTCAAAAGCTGCAAAGAAACAAACTATCCAGTTCCCATGTGTTATGACAAGATCTCATCTTCTTTCTAGCATTACCCTTACATATAGCATTCCTACTGAACATTTTGATTGGTTGCTGCTTCCGATATGAAGTAAATGTTCCAAGGTGTTTGGTTTTTTGGAAAAAAAGGTGACATCAGTTGTTTCAGGAAATCAAGTCAAATAATTGGAGTAGAACTTTTAATTCAAGTTTCATTGGAACTATGTTAGGAAGAAATGTATCAGAATGTGAAGTGGTTGAGTCACCATCCGTAGAAGTATTTAAAATATGTGTGGATGTGGCACTCAGGGACATGGTTTAGTAGTGGACTTGGCAGTGCCAGGTTAATGGTTGGACTCAATGACCTTAGAGGTCTTTCCCAACCTAAATGATTCCATGATTTAGGATGCTGCTATACACAGACTTGACACAGAAGGTACCTGAGTACATAATACAGATTAACTTCATTTTTAAGGTAAGCTCTAAGGAATCTAAGTTAAAATCATCAACTTTATTAGGCTAAAACAATTTTCTAGTTTTGATTCAGACAAAACACTGATAAAATAGTAAATGGACTGAACTAAAGAGAAAGAAGCCTTTTTTCCTCTGTATGTTTTTATGCACTTTATTTCCTTTTTATGAAATGTAGCCATCTACTGTTATTCAGGGGACAGCTATTACACTTAACATTCATACCCTATTTTACCCAAATTAGAGCTGTAGTTAAAAAAACCCCAAACAACTCTCAGGAAATGAGGTAAAATACTTTTGGTATTATAAGCTATTTGCCATGGTATTGAAATGACTTTAAAATGGGCACATTCCAGTTAATTTGCATTTCAGATGAAGGGATTTTTTTATTCTTATGTTTACTGGATAGGTTTCCCCAGGCCTAGTTACTGATGGACACAGTGCCAAAAACAGTACAGCCAGAAGAAGCCCCTGAAGCACCAATGGGTTTTTAATGTTCAGTTTGGATGGCACTGATTGTCACAAAGGGGAAATGCATAAAACTAGTGTATAATCAAGGGGAACCCATCTAATACTTTCTAATGTTATTTCTGGCTTGACTTACAAGCCTTCACTCTGACCCTTAACAAACTCACACCACATCTCACGTAATAGTTTTTTTCTCTATAGTGCTTATCAGCTGGGGCAGCCTTGCTATATTTCTCTGCCTTGTTACCAGTCTTTTAAAATATTTCGTGGAAAAAAATAGGTGAGGTTCAATTAAGTTCAATTCCTCTCTCTTCATTTTCCTGTTTCCCAGATAAAAAATCCTGAATAAATAAAATTATACTTTATTAGTATGCAAAGCATGATAAAGAAGTCTGATGCTATGTAACACTAAGTGGTCCCAAAAAGTTTTTTACTTTTGTTTTGCTTTGACAATATCCCTAACAGGAATTTCAGTGGAAAACACTCATCTGCTTTCTAAAGTTCCCGGGTGATAGCTAGGATTTAAATGTTGTAGTGGATTCACGTTTTCCTTAGGGCGATCAGGGAGCAGAGGAAGGGGAGGTGGTAATATTAAACATTAGAATTTTACCTCTCTTTATATATATTTTGTAAGTATTTCTATATATTAGAATTTCATTTTTTTTAATTAGGATTTAAAGAAGCCTGTCATGACAGAAGTAAAAATAGGCTTTTACTATATCTGGCAAAAGTCTAATACTGTAGAACTGAATTCTTGCATTTGTTCAGCTGCTGTTTCTCTAGGCTCTAGAATAAACTCAGCCCCCAAATCAGTTAGAAAACTGACAGATTTTTTGGTTTAGGCCTGTCTATTTTATTTCTGGTTTTGATCACCTTTTTTTTACAGGGAATCTAAAGTGAGCAGGCAATTACATAATTTCTAGTGAGGTGTATTGGCAGAGTTATGTCTGATTGTAACAACAATTTAGAGGGTGATTAGCAGCTGTATGCTAATTAATCAGGAAGCCATTGACTTCCTGAGAACACTAATTCTCAGTTCAGATTGCATGGTGTCTTTGTTTCATCTACGGTAAGGAAGTTTTCTGCATGCATTCTGTTCAGACCGAATATTACAGAAAAGATTTTCCAGAAAATTCGCCAAATATCTTCTGCTGAACATTCTTTAAGTGTCAGTCAGAAATAAGTAACTTATCACTAGTGACTTGTTTCAAAAAACTCCCAGCTTTTTGTTGTACATCGTAGAAGCCCGTATTATTTTTTGTATTTTATGTAAAATGCTTTCAAGTGGTGCATATAGATATGCTCCATTCAGAGACCAAGTTCTGTACAGAAAGGATTCTGTGATGAGAAAACTGTCTGCAAAGTAAGTTGAGTCAATTCTGCTACAGTCCAGAGGCTCGTAGAGTTTCAAATTTAGGAGTCTTAGGGGATTTATTTGGTTAGTTTTAGAAATATTTAACATGAGCCGTCCCAAAAAAGGCGTCGTGAAAGAGGTTGGTATCTCTCCTGACTTTGGAATTTATATTCCAGTTCTGAAAGCAGACATCCTGCTGCAATTGGAGGGAGCTGTGTACAAGCAAAAGGAAACTCTTCCGTGTGACTAGGTAGAACACTGAGAGCCATGCTGAAAAGGCGGTATTTGGCTCAATTTGAAAGTTTTGGTATTTGCGCTATGAAAAGAAGGTCGAAATGCCTCCAGTTTGTCACTAGTTGTGAGATGAAATCGCATAGTCATGACTAAGAGCAAATATATGCGTGATGTTTGTTTACGTGCATTCTACAGTGAATAATGCGCTCCACATTAGCATGAAGTGGCTCTGTCAGAACAGAAGCGGGGACAAATAAAAGGCTGTGGTTTTGTGCACATTTTGTTGTAAATGAATACCCATAGCTACAGTAATATTTGGGTTTAGGTATGCACTGGACAGGTTGTAATTTCTCCTTATAAAAGTAGAGAGGAATTGTCAGGACCAGCTCTAGATATTTACAGTGAAAGTGTGGATTTTTCCACTAATTTAGAATATGTATCTCTTGGATATTACTAGTGGTGCTAGGTCCCTCTGAACATGAGATTCTGACAGCTAACAGCAGTGAAGATGCCCATGCTTTTTCTGCTTTCAGCAAAGACCAACAGGTCTTTTTTTCCAATGCTTGTTTGCGAGTGCCTCTGCAAATAAAAGAAAATTATGCATTTCAGTATGTTGGCTTTTCTAATATTGATAAATAAAACTAAGATTTCTGGAGAATTGCCTTTGGAGCTGTTTCTCGCTTCTCCACCTACAGAGTGGAGAATTTTCAGGGTCCTGTTAATTATCACAGTCTCATCCTTAGCCTCAGGGAAGCAGAAGCTGGGAAGAGCTGCCAAGGACCAGCTCTAGTGAGCCTTATATATTGCTGAATATGACCACTGAGGAGCATTGTCATCTGCAACAGATGAGATAATTTTAGGAAGCACCATGTTGCAGGGTGCTAATTGACATAATAAAGAAGAGAATATATCCATCAAGCTGTGTTTGTGGGTAAATGGGAGCTAATTAAATTAGCAATAAAGCATAAGGACTGTAAAATAATATGTACTTCTTATGCTTGCTTTACTTGGTTCTCTTAAAATCATTGTCTTAAGCAAAGATAATTGCTTATGTGCATACTGCGCTAAAAGAACATAAAACTAAAGTAGTTATGTAACAGATACTAGTGACTAAGTTGTACATAAGTACCTAAAAAGTACTTGAGTTAGGTTGGCCAAGTAGACCAAAAAATTAATGTCAGACTATTTAAAATAACATTTAGTACTAGGCAACGTTAAGTAGGTAACAATATTTAC
Organism: Cnemophilus loriae; assembly: GCA_013397755.1. Taxonomy (NCBI): domain Eukaryota; kingdom Metazoa; phylum Chordata; class Aves; order Passeriformes; family Corvidae; genus Cnemophilus; species Cnemophilus loriae. The sequence continues at coordinate 329,667 of VZTF01003093.1, forward strand.
TCCAGATTTTTTTTACATCTTCTGAGTGAATCAGAAATTATTGTTCATCTGGTATTTATCAGATGAAGGTGGTTAATCACATCTTGATATAGATCTTCAGAAACAGAAAGATTGTGTACATCCATTGTTTGTAAAAGCAAAAAGTAATACAATTTAAATCAGCCTAATTACATTTGAAACTCATTTTATTTAATGAGATGGAGAATAAATATCTCAGGCAATTAATGGTCTCTAAGGAAATCCAGGTCAAACTGATATTTGCAGTCCTGCGTATGTGAAACATTTTCAGAAATAATGCTAACAAAAGTTTTGTGGTCATGTAAGAGATGATAATTAAAGTTAATAATGAAAGAAATGGTTGACTGAATTATCAATAGATGTGAACAACCACTGCAGGGGGTGAGAAGCAAAGTTAACCTTTCTAATATCAGTGGAATGAGGAATGCTGTGGTATGCCTGCCAAGGAAGATCTTTATTCGAGACATGAATTTCTTGGCCTTCAGAGTGACCCTCTGACCTGGCAGACATCAGGGTGACAGGCTTCAACAGGCTTGCATATTACAATTCTCAGCCTTTATAGCTAAAATAGCTTGTCAAATTGGAGATCCAACAACTCCTCGTCTTTTAGTTTGTCTGAATGTTGAAAGACCAATTTATGACATTGGTCTTTCTAGTTACACATTTAAGGATGGCTGGGGAGCAGCTGAGATATTATTGCCTAATGTTCCTCAGAGTCAAAACCAATTCAGGTTCAGACAGGACATCAAGCAGTCTGTATTCCCACCTCCTGCTCACAACAGGGACAGCTCTGAGGTCGGATTTGGCTGCTCAGGGCTTTACCCTGTTGGATTTTGAAAACCTCCACAGATGGAGACTGCAGAGCTTTTCTGGGCAGCCTGTCCCAGTGCTGGGCTGTCCTGAGTCAGGAATTTTTTTTTTTCTTTGTCCCGCATATCCAACGTGAACATCTCTAGTTTCAGCTCACGCCACTGAATATCATCCTCCCAGCACGTGTGGCTGTGGAGGGCCTGACTGTCTACCTGAAAATCTTCCAGCAGACACAAAGGGGACTATTGATAGGAGTCCACAAAGCTCCCTTGTATTCAGCTTGAACCAGCCACAGTCCCTCACTTTCTCCTAACAGGGCAAGTGCTCTGACCTGCTCCATACTGCTGAACTTGTTCCAGTTTTCTGATTTCTTTCTTTCACAGGAGGTCCCAAAACTGGACACAGTATTTCAGCTGTAGTCTGATGAATGCTGGGCAGAGGGGAATGATCACTGCCTGTACTAGCTGCCCATGCTCCTGTTCATATAGCCCAGGAAGCTCTCGGCTACCTTGCTGCTTGGGGCTCAGTTCACTTCCCATCAGGCCTCAGGTACTTTCCCTCAGGCCTGCTCCCAGCCTGTCCAAAACCTGTGCCATCACAAGTCCTTCTCTGTCCCAGGGGCAGCACTTGGCACTTTTCCTAACTAAATTTCAGAAGTTTCTTCTCTAACCATTCTTCCAGCCTGTTCCAGCCCCTCTGATTGGGACCCTTCTCTCAAGAGTATCACCAGATTCCCACCGAATTTGGAGTCCTCTGTACCCCCGACAAATGTGTACTCCATTATATCCTACAGGTTAGGATAGAGACGTTAACCCAGTACAGCCTCCTGCAGTTGCCCTTTTGTTACTGACACACTGGTAGAACATATTCTACACAAACCCATTAACCGTGACCCTCCAGGTCTGATCACCCAACCCTTTTTTTTTAACCTCTTGTACACTCATCAGATCATAATGTCCTAACTTGGATGCACAAGAGTGTGAGAGAGTTGAAAACCGTGCTAAAGTTGAAGTGAATGATATCTGTTGCTCTTCTTCCACCCCTGTTTACCAATTAGAGAAATATAATTTGCGTGGTACAGTTACTTAGACTTCTTTTAAAATTTAAATTTCCCTCACATGTATCTGACAGTTTGAAGTAGCCCATTTCTATTGCATTCTATTGGAAAGTGAAGAAAGTTTACTAAGAAATTTCTAAGTACTTAATGAAACATATACCTGGCTTAACCTCTATTATGAGATGGTGGGTAGTAGTTGAATGCATACTGGGAAATTTCAAGTGAGGGTGGAAGGAAATGTATTTCTTTCTAGTGTTGCTCTTTCTGCTTCTCTTTTTTTTTTTTTCACAGTAAAAATAATAACATATTTCTATGTGTTTTGTAATTTTACTCCTACTTACCTTCTGCTCAGCAGTAAAAAGAAGAACAATTATGTAATTTACAGACAGTAAAAGCTAAGGTGAAATTTAATTTGGGGATTGTTACTGAACTCCCTTACAGTTTCTACCTAAAACATCTGGAAAGCTAATATTCTCCAGAACATAATATACTTTTTTCTATGCTATATAATTACCAAATCACTATATGAAGAATTTTTCATGGCCATAAGTAGGAAGTTTGTATTAATCCCTGTTAAAATGTCATTAAAGATGGCACTTAGAATGCTTTCTTATACATACTTGTGATATCTTTCTCTCATTTATAAGGCTTTATTAGAAATAAGTTAGATTATGAGATCAAGGCACTTTTCAAGGTTGGTGTTTAGAATTCTGGACTCTTTGTAACCCACAGATTTAGGGGTCATTTAAGAAAAGTTTGAGTTAGGAAAATAAATCCGCATCCAAACAATGAAGAAATGTTAGCTTCTTATTAGATAGTGCAGTCAAGGGAATGAACATGCCTCTTGCCAAGAGCCTTTCTATCTTGTCCCATGAATTATGTTTAGAAAAGTGTGACGTACTATGATTTGTATATATGGCCATGTGTGTGGCCAGACATTCAATGTAATTCAAAACCATCAGAGAGAGATCTACTCAGTTTTTCAGACACAGTGTAAAGTTGCTGCATGTCAACCTTTTACAAAATCAATGAGAAGCAGCTAATTTGTACTGATATTTTTTACCTCCACCTTTTAAAGACCCAAATATCATTGAAAATCTGACTCCTAATTTTTAATCTCTTTAGCAAGATAAATTGGGCTTAGAGCTGGTATAACAAAGTGCAATTTTATGGCCTGTAATATTACAGAGGTCAGGCTAGATAATCATTCAGGCTTCAAAACTCCATCAGAGAAAACTGACATAACTCACAGCCTCTGGCTTCAAGCTTTCCTCTTTACTCACACATTTTCTCCGTGTCCCTCATGCTAGGACATGCTTCTACTTTTTGGAATATATAAATCACAGGACAAGAGCCATTAGAGATGGTAAAGATCTAATTAATCATTTACCCACTCCCTGCCAAAGAGAATACAGTTAAAAAAAAAAAAAGATATTTCAGATATTAATCTGATGGCTGAAAAATACCACACTTACTCTTAGCCCAAGGGCCTATATCTTTTAGAAAGCAATTTCTATCTTCTATCACAATCTATTTTAATCATCAATATTATTCTTTCCCTGGAGGGGTGTCCTCCAAACCTCCTTAAATTTGGCACTCTTAGCCATAACAATTCCTATTCCATTAAACCAGCCCATTTAAATGGAGAAGATACCTCAGTTCAGTTCTGGAGGATTATTACAACAGTCACAGCCACAGAGATTTATAAAGTCACTTGTTTTTTATCTCCAGTGCCTCCTAGACTTTTAGCTCCTCAATTAATAATCTTTTCATTATAGAGGTTACACTTGGATAAAAAAAAAAAAAGTTGTCATTCTTCTACAAATTATAAGTTCACACTGTCCTGTTATATTTAGGTGCTACATTCTGAGTCTAGACAAATATTTTGTAGCAGTGTATCCTCACGTACCATCAACAGGGAAGGTGATAAAATGCAGTAACTAAAGAAAAAGTTGTCCACCGAAAAAACATTCCCCAAATCTGTCACAATAGAAAGCAGAAGTACAGAAAGGACAGACAGACCCAGAAACAACCCTGATGAGAACTCAGGGAATAAGATGCATGGAAAAAAGCTCATTTGATACTAGGAAGATCATGAACCACCAATATAGTACCCAAGAAGTACAGCTATTTTATATATATTCATATTCACTGTACATACACATGTCCACATGTCCCCTAGGATGCACTCAATGAACAAAGACCAGATAGTAAGAGATATGTTTTGTACTCTTCTATAGAAGCTTATTTCGAACATGTTCATTTGCAAATATGAAGACTTGATGACGATAATGGAGTTTTGCAGAAAACTAATGATGGCATTGAATAAATGTCAGGCTTCACTGTTTGTCCTGTTTATAGTCTCAACTGTCCTAAAAAATACACAATCCTCCAGACCACAGGAAGAGAAGAAGCACACAGAATCTTCTCCAATGATTTAGTAAAGAAAATGGAATATTTTAATGATTTTTTTCTTTTATGTGATTAGCTTTTGTATTAATGTTCAGCATCACTGATTCTAGACATCATATCTCATTCTCTAATTTCTTATTGATATATGCCATAAAATGTTTGGATAGAAAGCAGTAAATTATATTTTCTGTCATATTGAAGAATAAATTAACCTATTTTACTGTACAGTCCACAGCCTTAAGGATTAACTTGTCCCATTCATTTAACCCAGAATAACAGTCTGACCCTTCCAAAAAAACCTAAATAATAAACAAACCTCCTGGTCATCTAACAGAAATTTAAAAAAAAAAACCAGCACGAAAATGATCTTCTTTCATTTTTTTCCCGCTAGACAATTTGTACTATTGTACCTGCTCTAGTTCCTATCTGCTCACTTATTACCCAAATCAAACCTCTTGCTGGTAACTTTCAGTCAAATTTTACAGCCTATTTGATTTATTTCAGATTGGGAGGAAACTGACTGACACTGAAGGGCTACAATTTTGTTCTAAATAACTGAATTCATCCATGCTGCACAACAGCAGCCATACCTCTTTCCTTACAAAAGCGTTCCAGATTAAATCTTAATTTTAGTTGCCTTGGCCACATTAAATTTTCTTTCAAAATCATTTCAAGAGTGAGTGATCCAGTGTTTCTCTCCACCAAAACCACTTGAGCTTTTCACTTAGATATAATTAACAGATTTATTAATGAGGTTTCTTTCGATTTTAAATGGGCTTCCCTGGTTTTATGGACAGGAAAACAAATAGGACCAAACTGCTGCAGCTTTTGGCATGAGGGTGGTTCCATATAGATTTCAGTTCACTTTGTCATAAGGAACAGCTCAGGGATTTAGGAGAAAGGACACGGACTTCAGGTGCACTACCTTCTAAAGAACTGTTTGAAACCAGAAGTGCCTCTAAATGCTTCTGTTTTTCTGAAATGAGACCACATAGATAAGAACCTCTCAGCAACCAATAAAGGGAGCAAGGGAAACTACTGCCAAATCACTGTGAGAAGAGAGGAGCTGAAGAAGGGAAATATTTTCAAAATTATCTTTGTGAATTATGTTTACTTCCTTTTTTCAAACAAGATATTTGAGCACCCTAATAAAGAAAGCAAAGCAGAAAGACTAGATAAAACTTTTCCTTTCCTAGAGACTATTAAAAAAATAAGGCAAGCAAGCAGCCAGGAATGTATGTTTGTTTAATTTAAAATGCATTTCCCTAAGGGTGGCATCTGATCTCTTGTGCTATTGCTGGGGCTAGAAAAAAGCCTGGAAATGCCATGTCATAAATAGGAGAAAACACTTCCAATGCTGATTGTGGTTTGCTGCTGATAGAACAAAATTTGTCGTGACAGAAAAAGATCTGTAAACATTCAGAGCTGGAACTAATACAATGGTTTTCTAGAAGTAATGCCAATAGGCTTCTCACAGATTTGACTTAATCTTTACAATGAAGGTGACCTCTCCTCAAGAAGAGAGCAACATTTTCATCTAAAGAAATCTAAAAGAAAGTGTACTGAAATGCATCTAGGAACGACAAAAGCTCAAGGTTTATCCTAGTGAATCCACTGACTTTTATCAGTCAATTTTTGCAAAGTCTGTGGAAATTCTGGGGTGGAACAGGACATATTGCTCCTTGTTAAACAAGATGAAAACACAGTGTGTGTTCATGCATGGTGTGTCTGTATGTGTATACATATGTTACTCAATGTGTATGTACAGATACACAAAGCGCAATAACGGACTGCAAACAGTTGATTGCAAGTCTGTTGAATTAAATGGTTCTGGAAACTTCTGCAGTTGTCAGCAGGAAATAATCACCTTCTTCTGAATTCTTTTTGGTACAGAGGGAGTATAACACCCTCGAAATAATACACTGAGTGCTGAAAACGCACTGAGAACTCCAGGTGGTGTTGATGATGATCTTAACATATAGAGAGTGATTTGTATTCTGATCCTACAAGATAAATGTAGTAGTGTGGCTCCTGACAAGCTGGATCTGCTGTTCAGACAAGCCCTCAAGGAGCAGCAGCAGCCCAATTAGACTTAATGAATCACTTACACTTCTTGATCACTTAAGCCAATATTCTCTTTCCTGGAGGTTTAATTCTGCTTCTCCTACTTTGATCTTAGACATGGAATAACCTCTTCTTATACCTGAGTACTTTTGATTTGGATAAGCTCATTGAAGTGCACAGCTTTATTTATTTCTTTTCCTTGTTGTTTAATATCAGAAACAGCCTTTACAATTCTATGCGATTTAAATGTTTATCTTCTTGGGGCCAAGGAGTTTCTGACCCACACGTAAAAATTTGCATTCACATTTAACGCAAAAAAGAAAATCAGCAGCCAGGGAGAAAATTACTTTCATGTGATATGGTAGTCATCGTTCCAGATGTTATTCTATAAAGTATCTCCTAATTATAAAAAGTAGAAAGAAAACATAGATAGTCATCCAGCCTCTTCCTGTCAAAAGTAATTTTGTATTTCTTCGTATATGTTTGTGTATAGAGTAGCATGCTTTGTTTTAAGGTCAAAATTGCTATGACTTAAATTAGATGTATGAAAAATTTTATGAAACTAATTTAATTTTCCCTAGGATAACTGCTCTATGGTCTAGGATGCACATTATTTCTTTATTAGAAAAATAATAAATATTTTATTATTTCTTCTAGTGCGTAATATAGTATAATTCTGTCATCAGGTTAGTGAGAAATGCCAGGTAGAGGTAGTTTTGGTCCATTTTTTACTTTTCTTGCCTGATTATAACAGAATGATCTGTGTATGGGCGTGGAGAAGGGAATACCTTACTGTATTTAGTTAATCTGTGTTTCTTTAACTGCTCGTGACAGAAACGGTCATCAAGTTCTTGCTTCTATCGATGGCTGTGGTACAATAAAACCCTTAATACTTTTTCTTTGCAACAAGACCCTCAGCCCTGCCAAGCAATAAAAGCAGCAAAACCCCACCACTTGTGTAGAGCTGGTTGGAGGGGGAGTGGCATGAAGTAGTCAGAAGAAACACTGATGTACTTTCACTGATGTACTTCAAAACCTCTTATGCCCTTTTAGGGCATAAGAACTTCAAGCTTAAACAACACCTGGGCTTCATTAACCTAAACTGTCTCATGAAAATACACGTGTATGCATTGCTTTCAAATACCCAACATGAGCCGGTTGTTTGGTTCGGTTGGGTTTTTTCCTTTTTTTCCCCCTGTAAGATAAGACAGTACTGTCTCCTTTTCTAGTAGTTAGAGAACTTGCCTTGAGACTGGAGCATCAGCAGCCTCCTCCATCTGTTGGAATCAAATATAAATTTTTTTTGGTATCCCACAGAATACCATAATCACCTGGTGGTGGGTTGTAAGAATGCTAAGAATATATCTAAGTTTTATAACTTGGCTTCTCTATTGGGTCCCAGATCCCTATTCCTCAGCTGCCCACATTCCTCAAACATTCATTTTCTTCTGAACAAATCCTTTTTGCTTTCTTTTCCTTTTTTTTTTCTTTTTTCCTTTTACTGCAAACCATCTCGAATTCTCCAAAATAAAAACCAGCTGCCCATCCGAATATTGTTTGTTGTAGTGCCTACTCCCAGCAAGTATGAAAGGCAAGACTGCAACTGGTAAAATACACTCATCCTTGCTGTATTCATTTTTTCGGTCCAATTAGAGCAAGGTTGCCAGCTTCTAGAAGTGACCAAGTCATTCCTGTGCTTAGCTTCTGTCATGGGTTGACAGGTTTTGGAGTGAATTTCACCCTCCCAGGTCCTTTGGACGTGACAGGACAAATCATGTTGAGACATGCTCTCTGCGAGATAATATTTAGGGAGTTTGGACACCTGAAACTTCCTCTTTTTGCTTCTGGCTTCTGAACAGGTAACAGGAGAAGGAGGGAGCCCGTGCTGAGGCAGACCTCCGAGCTGGGCCTGGCCCTCTCTGAACATCCACTGCACCGAGCCCGCCCACCTCCAACCTCGGGCCGGTGAGCTCGACCGAGCCCCTGCTCCGGCCTCGGGCCACTGGGCTCGGCCCAGCCCCGCTCCGGCCGTGGGCCGGGCCGAGTCCCCCCGCCTCCGGCCGCCTCCAGCACCGCCCTCGCTCGGCCCGGCCAAGCGGGGGAGGCCCACACGGTGAGCCGGTGGCCTCTTGACATCTTGGCACAGCCAGCGCGGCATGCGGAGCGGACCCCTCCACCCCCGCTCCTCCTCCTCTCGCTCCTCCACCTCCGGCTGCTGCCCAGGCCGAGATCACGTGACCGTTCAGCGGCCCGGGGCAAGATTAACTCTTCAGACCCCGATCCGTCCCTGAGTCAGAGAAAGGGGTGAAAACACTTGAGGGAAACATCCCGGAGACACTGAGGTCGGTGAAGAAGGAGAGCTAAACCCAGATGAGAGAAGAATGAGGAGTTGCCCCAGCTTTGGGGCTGAAATTCTGTTGTGAGGCTGTGGAAGATAAGTGATGGATCCGTCAGACTGTGTCCTGTAACTCATGGAGATGCATTGGCGGGGGGAGCATTCTAACAGCAGTCATGGGCAAAGGTATTTATGCTGAAGTAGCAAGCAGATGTTGAGGTGGCTGCAGTTAAAACAGAAGCTTGAACGCGGAGAAATTGAGAGAGAGAAATGAGGAAACCCTTGCCCCAGGAGATGGAAGAAGAAGAAACCTTTACTCCCAGAAATGAAGATGACTCCAGAGAGATGAGAGAACTGTTGCTTTATATTAGAACAGCTCATCCTTAAAACTGTACCCCGTAAGTTGACATGGCCCACGAAAGCAGCTGTGGGAAGGCTGCAATGCGTGGGAAGGACTTTCACAGTGATCAGGTGCTGTAATGCTGGGCAGCTGATCCGCTGTGATATTAAAGCCGTGAGACAACGGTTTTCTTGCGGAGAAATCTCCATGCTGTGGCAAAAGAGAGACTCCTGTCCCTAAGTGAACTGAAGAAAGATTATTTTAGAGGTGGTAGACTGACTGAGAAACATCAAGTTTTGTTGTCAGTGGGGAAATATCTGAAAGAGAAGTTTGTGGGGAGGAGAGGTTTTCTGAAGGTTAAATCTGATTCTTATTATTTTGGTTTTTTTTTCTTTTAGTTCTGTTAATAAAACTTTCCTTATATTCTTTAAAGTTTGAGCCTGCTTTGCTTCTTCTAATCCTTATCTCACAGAGGGAAATGCTCTGGTGTTAGACCAAGGTTCGAACCACTACACTTAAATTGGATTGGCGAACTCAAACCACTACAGCTTCAGAGCTTCTTTGGCCCCTGTGTAGTGTTCTTGCAAGTCCAAAAGAGGCTCTGTGAGAGTTCATAAGTGTGTGTACAAGGAGCGGGATGATGGATTCAGCTCTGTGTGCTGAAAATGTTCTAGGGCAGTGTTGCACTTTGTGAACCCATCATCTAGCTCCATGTACACACAATGAGGAACTCTCACAGAAGCACACACATTTGCCTATAAAGTGTCTTTTTGGACTTGTAAGAACACAAATGGGGGCCAGAGGAGCTCTGAGGCTAAGTACAGGAATTAGCTGGTCATTTCTAGAAGAGGCAACCTTGAATGATATCTCTAAACCGCTTGATCTGGGTACTATGGAAGCTGCCTGGATTCACTTATTACATATTTAACCTTATTTCCTCCTCACAAAATTGTTTCATTCCAAAGAGATAAGTGTGAACCAATATGAATGTCTTCTACAAGAGAAAATGAAGTGTTACAGATACGGTAACTGAATACAACTCTGTCCTTGCCTGGTACCATTGAGTGATAGGCAAAAAGGAAAATGAGAATTCTGTGAATACATAAATCAGTAAACTCTTTCAGTCACAGAGCTGGAAAAATTCATAGTTTGGCATAGGACTCAAGCCAAAATGGGCACTGTTGAAATTGAGGTATTAGAAGGTTCCCCCATAAGCATTATTTGATGTTCAGGGAACTCTGATGCTGAAAAAGTGTGAACTGTGCCATTGTCAGAAGGCAGAAGTGATGAGTCTAGAATTTCAACTTCAGCCTTTAAAGTGATGTTTAGCAGACTTACATGTCTAATTCTTTTGTTACTCCATCTTTTCGTTGTTTTCCTGAAATAATGCTAATATTTGTGAGTAAAAATCCTGTATAACATTTTCATACCTCTTTGTGTTCTTTATTTCCTCCTTGATTGTTGATAACTCCTGGTCATAGCTTATATGAGGTGTCAGTTCTGTAGTGCTTCCCAATATACTTTTCTCCTTTTCTTTTTCTGTACATCAGCAGGTTTATTACTTGTTGTCAGCACAACTAATTGAAACAGGGAACTTTAGAATATACTGCGTGGTGAGTTTGATCTCTGACAGCGCATTCTAGAAAAGGATTATTTCTGTATGTGTATCTTGGGATTTTGAGTCAGTTTTTCTCTTCCTTATTTATTAACTTAATGAATTATCACCTCGCAGTCAACATGATGCAATAACAGTAAAGCACTAAAGAACAGAGACACACATACTCAACTGCACTTAGCAGCATAATTAAGGCACATTTGAAATTACAGACTCCCACTTGAAATCTTAAAGACACCTGAATTATGGCAATGAACACTTTCACCTTCTAATTCCCAGAGAAAGTGTAGCTAAAACTTTCCAAACACTTACTTCAGCCCATAATTTGCAGTATCGTTAGTAATACTGTTAATAGCTTACAGATGCAGACACAAATGAACATCAGAGTACAGACGGTTAAGGCTAAGTGGGGAACCAGTAAGACTTTTAATTATGGCATTTTGAAGGATGTTTTTAAAACACAAAGCTCTGTTTTTGCATGTTTCTGAGCACCCTGTGGTGATTTCTGTAGAAAAAACAATAACAAAACCACAAACCCAAACATGTGGAACCACTAGCTTATATGATTTGTTGGATCTTGAACAGAAGTGGAAGCACAGACAAATTAACTAATCTCGGTAGTACTTAAAAACCTCACTTTAATATTTCTTTAGTATTTTTTCCTTTTAAAGTTATTAATCTATTCACTTTACAAGTGTTCTGTTAATACTTTGCTCTCATTGTGTACGTCTGCCTTGGTCTTTTGCATTTTAGGAGTATTTTCTGGTTCTAGGAGTCACAGCAAACATGTAGCATCTGTGTGACTGTTCAACCACGCTGAAAAGTCTGACACAAGTGCTGTATATTTTCTGGCAAAACTAAAGGACTGGAGTCCTGAGGATGAGTGTCTTGATAAGATCAGATTTAGGGGAGTGAGTTGCACCTCAGCAGAGGCAAGTGGCAGACGATCACTCACAATTTTTACTTAGTTTCCATCTGAAGTGTCAAGAGTTCCTTTCCAGTGAATGACATAGAAATTGCTTCAGCTTCTGCTCTCACTCTTCTTCTCACAAGGTGACAGGCCGAGTTAAGTCTTGCCACAGCTGCTGCTGGCCCAGCTGCTCCCAGGGAACCCTTTGAACCCAGAGTCAGCATTGGAAAAAATATGAAAACTGCAAGTAAGCATCAGTTTGAGACAACCAAATCTGTTTTGTGCAATGATATAGGGAGCACTTTATTTTATGAGATATTTTTTAAAAAAAATTATTTACTTTAAAAAATAAAAATAAAATTTACTTTAAAAAATAAAAAAAAGCTTGATCTTACATTCTTGCTGGGAAAACAGATGAATTTTCACCTGAATACTGAGACACTAAAAAGGGATTTTTAATGCTTGAGTGCTGTCTCCTATCTGAATAAAACTTAATACATGGACAGAAATCTGATTCCAGTGCTCACACTCCCTTTATCTCATGAAACCTGTGCCAACATAGCTGGCAATGCTTCGGGAGGGAATCACTATCCACCAAAGTAGACTAGACAGCAGTTAATTAACCCAGGCCGTGATAGGACCTTTCTGAAGGAATTCACCATTTTGATGTGTTAAACGTTTGCTATAGCTCTCTGCAAACATTATCTGGAGACATGTCTCTACTTTTTTAACTTGGACTCCTGATTTTGTTTTCATTTGTAGTAATAGTATTCTTTTCATTGAATGAAAACCTGGACAATTCCTATCTCCTTGCTTTTCTTGCTGTACTGGGTTTGCTTGCCGTGGTTTTGGTAGTGGAGGGCTACATGGATGGCTTCTGTGAGAGGCTGCCAGAAACTTCCCCCATGTCCAACAAAGCCAATGCCATCTGGCTCCATGATGGGCCAGCTGGCTCCAAGACAGACCCACTGCTGGCCAAGGCCAAGCCCATCAGTGACAGTGGTAGTGCCTCTGGGGTAATGGGGTTTTAAGAAAGGAGAAAACTGCTGTGCACCTGCAACTGCAGCCGGAGAGGGGAGTAAGACTGTGTGAGAGAAACAGTGCTGCAACACCAAAGTCAGTGGAGGAGGAGGGCAGGAGGTGCTCCAAGCACCAGAGCAGAGATTCCCCTGCAGGCCCATGGTGCAGACCATGGTGAAGCAGCTGTGCCTCTGTAGTCCATGGAGGAACACAAAGAGCAGAGATCCACCTGTAGTATAGCGAGGATCCCATGACAGAGCAGGTGGATGTCTGAAAGAGGCTGTTATTCCATGGGAAGCCTGGGCTGGAGCAGGGTCCCGGCAGATCCTCTGGCCCTGTGAAGAAGTTAGCTCATTCTGGAGCAGGTTTGCTGGTAGGATTTGTGATTTCACGGGGGACACACTCGAGCAGCCTGTTCCTGAAGAACTGCACCCTGTAGAAAGGACCCATGCTGGAGTAGTTCATGTAGAGCTGCTGTTAGAAAGACACATTTTGGAGAAGTTGTTGGAGGGCTGTCTCCTATGGGAGGGACTCCAACTCTGGAGCAGTGGAATAGTGTGAGGTGTCCTCACCCCGAGAAGGAAGGAGCAGTAGAGACAACATGTGATGAACTGATCATAACTCTCATTCCCTGTCCTCCTGTGCCATTGCAGTGGGAAAGATGGAGATGAAATCAGGAATAAAGGTGAGCCTGGTAAGAAGGTGGGGGAGGGGAAGGTGTTTTTAAGGTTTGATTTTATCATTACCATACTCTGATTTAATTGGTATTAAATTAAATTATTTTCCCCAAGTCTGTTTTGTCCACGATGTCAACAGCTGAGTGATCTCTCTCTGAACTGATCTCTATTATGAGCTTTTTGTTCTATTTTCTCTCCCTTGCCCATCTAAGGATGGGATGATAGAGCAGCTTTGGTGGGCACCTGGTGTGCAGCCAGGGTCAAACCACCACACTTGCAGACCAACTCCTTAGGAGGGAAGGCAGTAGAGAGAAGGCAGGGGGATTTAGCTGACTGATTGCCTAGTTTTCTGTGTGGGATTCAGATGAGTGTGATTTTAGAAAATGTCATGTTTTGGAAGGACTACTCACCTAAAAGTATTCCTGCTTGAGAGTAATTCTCCTATTGAATATTAAGGCAAAGAAATATATGTTTTGAATATTTATTATACAGACCACATATTTTGGTAATAGGCTTACAGTTTAAATTATTAACAAAGAAACAAGGAAATAAGTAATAAGTGTTTTTCATCATTCCATTCAGACCATTTCTGGACATAAAACATATGGAGGCAAACTTCAAGCAAAACCAAATTTCATTATCCCAGTAGTCATTACTAGCGTAATATAGGAGGTTATAAAGACCTTGCTATGTAGACCTCTTTGCTCTATTTGTTCTGTGTGTAAACACCTCCTAGACCTCTAACTCCAAAGTCTATGTTTTCTTAAAACCTCTTATATAATTTATGAACAGAGAATAGTGTACTCATTCATAGAAATGAGTGTCTAGAGAATGATTTTTACATTCTGAACAGCAAAATTTTACCAAGTGATTTGGTTCATTGCGATCATATTACTAGGAGTAAATAAAAATGACAACTATTCTATTAAGACTTCTCATAGCAAAAGAAGCAATTCTTATGCATTTGAAGGGAAATTGTTAATAAAGCTCCACTTACAATGAAAGGCAAGAAAACCCCCCTCACAGTCTTTGGTCATGAATATGTTTGCTGCCTGGTTACTGCCTGCTGCTCCATCATTGAAAGCGTTCTGATTGGATGGGGCTTTGAGCATTCTGATCTAGTGAAAGGTGTCCCTGACTACAGCAGGGGTTTGGACAAACTGATCTCTAAAAGTCCCTTCCGACCAAAACCATTCTATGATTCTGTAATTTATTTGCATGAGACAGAATACTTCCCAAGAACCCGGACACAACTGCATCGCTTAAAACATTCGAGACAGTAATCCTTGATGTGATGACTGTATTATTATGAGAAATTAATAGAAATTAAATGCTGGAAATAAATTATATTATATTGATCTAACGCGGTTAGGTGGTGATGAGTTAATTTAGGCCAAAGTCTCAGTTAATAGGTATGGTGTCAATTCATCTTGGATTGTCTTATCAGGAAGGGAGTGGGTGAAAGCTGTCAAAAACACAGGGAAAAAAAACCTAATTAATCGATGATTAGAATAAAATACATAGCAAAAACTTTGCATAATTTTACTGAGATAAGCACAGTACCACAGCTCCTATAGATCTGGGCAGATGGAGACTCCATTTGGCTGAGTTCACAGTTCTGCACTCAACATGAGCATAGAAGTGCCAGACTTCTGAGAAAGGGCAGAAAGTATTATTAGTTTCTGAAAAAGAAGGCTGAGATCCATAGACACCCTGTTGGCAAAGGTTTCCAGGAAGCTCTAAATCAGTGCAGTGTTTCGCAACCTTTTTGTTTTCTTCACATTTTGGAACTCAGCATTTCCATTTCACAGAGATATATTGCTGTTGGGATATTTGTTTCAATCCAACCTGGAATCAAACTATGCTTATTTTGAATACCCTAAAGACCTTTCTTTCATCCATATGTTGTTAAAATCTTTGCATTTAATCTCTTGGGTTTCAAATTTGTGAGTTTTATGGGAATTTAAATTTAATTCTATTTTTTTTTCATGCAATCAGCCATTTTAGATGCTTTTTTATCTTGCATTCAGCTGCTGCTGTTTAGGAAAGAGTGAAGAATTTTCACTTTCTCAAAAGAGATCCGGCAATAACCTTTTAATGCCATAATTAAAGAAAATGGATATCTTGTGTTACAGAGAGGCTTAGATATGCTAGGCTTATTGCCTCACACACAGTGTGCACATAAGCAAATTAAAAATAATTTTAAAGCAATGCATGCAAGATGCTATCTATAATCTTTAGTAAGACACTGCAGCTGAATAGAGTTATACTTTCATAGGAAGAGATTTTCTAACCTAGCAAGCTAAACTTTCATCAGTTTTTTTGCAACAACTGCCACAAAAATCCATTAACAATGTTTAGAGGCAAAGTTATGGAGTGACACTGATTGCATACAGTAATTAAATTTGTCCATGCATGGTTAATAGCTGTGTACGCTTAATAGAGAAAGGAAGGGAATCTGGAAAATATGTGGGTATAGAGTGGAAGCAGTACAGCGAATGTTTAGTTGACCTTTATGTTCCAAGTCTTTTTAACTCATCTTACTTAGAAAAATGAATTTATGTCATAGTTAAGTGTAGTTTGGATTGAAGCAGATTTTTAGAAGGAAAGTTACTTGCCTGGAATACTGTTTATAATTTGATAGTGCTGTGAAAGTAAGGCACTACAAATTAGAATCTTTGAAAGAGATAACTTCTAAAAAAAGCCAAAATGAAAAAAGTGAATTGTCTTCTTTTACCCAGGGTATTTTCTATGATGAGATGATATAAAGAAAAATTAAAAACAGTGTCTTTCCAGACTTGCAGTAGGAATAGAGTTTAGGGAATAATTTTGTAATGGGAGACAATCAAGCAAGCACTGTCAACTTTATTTCTTTCCTTCTCATGCCAGGTTTAAAAACAGATTTGCCTAGAGATTCTGTCTGTGCGTAGAAGCCGTAGCATTTTGGATTGATAAGAACAGACATAGCCTTCCACAACAGTATTGTATATTCTTTGCTTTCACGCATATTTAACTAGTCATTAAAAAACAAAATAATCTGGACTAAGTCTTTCTTCCTCTCCTTTGACTCACTTTCCCTTACAGCTCTAACAATGCTAAATAAATTTTCAGTTGGCTGACATCTGGGATGCAAAACCTCAGTCCAACATCTTAGTGTGATAAAGTTACAAAAATTTGAAAATGAGATCAGATAATTTAGTGGGAAATGTACTTTACCAACAGTGCACTGTGCAACACATGGAACATATGCTTCAAAGGTAAATATGTGTTTCTACACATGAGGTCAATGACTTGTTTCTGGTAATGGAAAGAAAGGGTTGTAAATAATGCAGGTTTCACCAAGATTAAAGAATACTTATAGTCTCTGTTTAGCTTTCTCGAACACACCATGGCAGGTTAATTTGGTTGGAACTTAATTTACAGATTTAGAATGCTTGTTCCAACATAGGAAATTTATGAAATTTACAGTGCTATTAACTTGATTTAATATCTTATACAAAGGAAATACTTTTATCTCTTGTGGTTGTGGGTTTGTAGTGGAATACCGTAATAGTAATGCATTTTAAAAAAATAATGTTCATTTGTAAATTTCTTTTTTAACTATATAAGATGTTTCTTCACAATAATATAAAGTCTGCTCAAGTAATAGAACTACATTGACTTTTCCTTCAAACTAGTGAAAGAATCATATGGAGGCAGCAGATCCAAGTCCAAGACTGTTTAGCTCTCTCTAAAAGCTAGGAAAACCTGTTATAAATTAAGATTATAAAACCACAATTACAATTTATAGTGACAAATATAATAGAATCACAGGACAGCCCATTTTGGAAGAGACCTTGGAAGACCATCTGGTCCAACCTTTCACGAGAATGGGAGCCTAGATGAGATTATCTAGCACGCTGTCCAATTGCATCTCGAAAAACTCTATTGATGGGAACTCTGCCACATCCCATTCCAGTGAATGGTTGTTGGTAGTTAATGTCTTTCTTGTGCTGAGATGAATCCTATCTTGCTGCTTCTGGTCTTCTCCACGTCACTCTTTGTGAAGAAAGAGCCTCTGTTCTCTCTGTAGCCATGTTTTAAGTATTGGAATACTGTGATGAGTTCCCCATAAACTGTCTCTTCTCCGGGGAGAAAAGACCTAACACTTTCAGTCTTTCCCCACAAGGCCGATCTTCCAGTCCTTTGGTCATATTCATGGTCCTCTGTGGAGCCCCTCTGGTTTCTCCATGTCGCCCTTGAATTGTTGGGGCCAGAACTGAACACAGTACTCCAGGTATGGCCTGATGAATGCTGAGTAGAGTGGGATGATTGTGTCTCTAGCTCTGCTAGTGATGCTCCTGCAGATTCAATACAGAATGTGATTTCCCTTTGTTGATACAGAAGTGCACTGCTGATTCGTGTTCAGCTTGTTGTCCACCAGGACTCTGAGAGCCATCCCAGCAAGGCCAATCCCCAGCCACACTGATCCTATTCTGTACTGGGCTGTTTGGTTACCTTCCCCCAGGTGCAAGACTTTGCACTTACTTGGCTTTGTTAAACATCACATTTTTCTTGTCACCCCACTGCTCTCAAAGCTTCTCGAGATACTGAAGACTAAATGTTGCTGCTACAAAATCAGAAAATACATCACATAGGTTTTTTGGCAAATAATTCATTTTTTAATACAATAAATTTTGGGAAAACATGCCATATAAAATAATATAAGAAACTTCCAGCTGCAAATATCCTTTATTCTGAATCACTGTTCTGTCCCTAAAGTATTTAAAAAGAAAGGGTAAATTTGTCCAGTGAGATTATTTAGCTGAATTAGGCATTTAGAAGACATGGGATCATTGGGTATGATTCTGATGTTTCTTCACTTGTGAAATATTAGGACTGACTTTAAACAAATATTTCCTTGTAGTGCTTATGGAGCTCCAATACGAGAAGCCAAGCAGACCTCTAGCTAATGCTCTTTCTGCACGCCTGGCTTCTTCCACGATGCCTACACAGTACTGCCTACTGCTAACCACTTGGCAGGCAGCAGCTCACACATTCTGTGTGGAACATATTTCTGTGTTACTGTTGTTCTTTCTTTCCTCTTTCTTGACCTTACCCATCTGCATGTTTTGCCTACCAGTTTTGTCATTAGCATAGACCCTGATCCTTAAAATGCTTAAGCACGTGGGTAAATTCAATGTGTTATGTATACCTTTTTGAAGGTTCTAGCTTGTGCGAATTCTATTTAAAAATAATCTTTCCTCCTGGTGCTGCTGCTCAGCTTACTTGTTATGACTGCCTTGTGATCTTAGGACTAAGACTGCATTGTGAAAGGCATTTTATGAATACAAGGTAAAATCACGTTCTCATCTTCTGTCAATATGGATACTGGGTTATTCTATACACTATAACAAGGTAGTTACGATTAAATAATATTTTAATAATTTAAATATTTGCTCTTGGGGTTTTTTATTTAATTTTTACTTTCTATGAGTTTTAACATAAGATTTTATCCATCTCTTTTTCTGTCCTTTGATTTTTTATTTTATTTACTTCTGGAATGACATAATATATGAAGATTTGATTTCTCAGAATGGTTTCTGATGCTGTCCTCTTTGAAATCCAAAATATGAAATTAGAATGTTAAGCGTCTAAATATCTCAGATGCAATATGAGACGATTTTCATCTGCACATTTTAATTTTGTGAAATAATAAATCAGAAGCCAGAATTGTACAACCCACTTCCTAAAATCCTTGCTTTCAATTACTTTTTGGCTTTTTTTAGTTTGACATATCAGGACACAAAGACAGAAATTAAGTGAGCAGAAGTAGCTCTACTTGGAAGAAATAAAGAGAAAAGACTTTCCGAAAAACCTAAACACTTCTTGTGTGTATGAACTAGAAATCTACTTACAGATTGCCTGCACTACAGATTATGCGCTAGAAAGCCTACCTAATTATATTTTTGCACAGTACCGTATCTCTAGAGTATGCAATTTTTGCTTTACCTCTATTGATGAATAATTCTGAATTATTTCCTTGAAATTTATTCATAATCCTATGCATATATATTGGCACCCTATATTTGCTTTCCAGAAAATTATTTTTGTGCTCATAGTCATAAATATATTAATAGAATTAAGCATTCAGTAAAATTTAGCATCTGGAATTGTCTGAACTTCATAATAGATTGATAAAACCTTTCCTTTAGGTATTTGTGAGCAGCCTATACCTACAGACAATGTAATGAAGTCAAAGGTACAACAATTAAGTAGGAAATCTAGGTATTTTGATTTGATTGAAAAATCAATAATATAAATATTATTAATATCCACATTTTGATTGTATTGAAGATGATTACAGAAGTCTTATCTTCTTACTCAAATATAATAATCATAAACAAATTTATTTTATAGCAAACATTGTGTATATAATAAGTGTATGCCAGAATACATAGTTTATTTTAACTGATTAACTAATACAACTCTTGATGAAAAAGTGTGATTTGTTATATTAAAGCTGTCTCACAACAGCATTTCAAAAGACTTCATTAGCAATCAGAGACTGAAAAATTACCGTCAGACCAGAGCATAGGCACTTATGAAAATGTTCGATGTCTCCATAAATGGCTTTCCCTTGTAAACAATCTGGATAATGAATTGAACTCTTAACAGCAGACTTTGAATTCTGACTTTTATCCTGGTTTTTAGAGCAGTACTTTAGTCTGGAATGAAGTATGAAACAATTGTTTTCTAGAGTCAAATTTTGTAAGATGCTGTTATACTTCTGGGACGTAGTCTTTATCCAAAATACCAGCACTGAGCTCAAAGCACTGAATTAAATACCTTCTTTAAGAAATTCAAACTTATAAATATGTTCAATCAAAATTATGTTACCTGTGCTCATTAAAAAGTATATTCTGAACACTTTCAACTAATTTTAGGCTATATGTCCATAAAATATGCATGTGAGAACTTCCATTGAGTAGCTTAAATTCCTTCTAGATTTCTCGTATATTTTCAGAATAGGTTGAGAAGTCATTGAGGTGGTAGTGTTAATGCATATGCATTGTCAGTTAAAGGAGGGAGATTGATATCCCTTTAATATTTTTCATCTTTCACATATGTAATTGCCATTTAATAATAATTATTATTATGGGATGATTGAGATCTCAGCCAAAATATTTTATATGTAGGAATAAACCTATATATGAGCTCTTACCGAAATGAGAAGCATCCGAGTAGTCTTTAGTCTCTCCTATCAAAAAAAAGTATATTGTGCCATTAATTCCATGAGGTTCCCACCAGCGGAGCGCTGGAAATAATACTGGATAAGAGAGAAGAGTGTACTGGAGAAAATGTCGAGTGAAATTGAAGAGAGGGAAGATTGGAAGAAACAACCAGCCAGTGCCAGGCAGCCAGACTCTTGGGCAAATAGAGGATTGCACTTCAGTGAAATGAGTTTCCTTCTGTATTGTAAAGTTTATGCTGTCCTCTTGTGCTATACACATCCAAATTGCCCTGCAGGTTATTCTGCTTTTTATTTGTTATGTAAATAAGCCTAAAAAAGCAGTAAATGTTGATGATTTACACTAAACTTTAGTTAGCTTGTAGTCCAAGCATCTTCATGGCCAGTGTCCAGACTCAAATAGAATTGGTCTAGAGAACATGAAGACTGTTATTTCCATTCAAATATACATGAACTCACATATGTAGACACAAAACATGTTCACAGTCATTTTAACCCTGGAGCCAGTTATTCTTCCTGGGAAAAAAAAAAAAAAGTCCCAACCTTACCCCAAATCAATTTGTTTTACTGTGGGTAATCACTCCCCAATAAAAAATACAAAATAAAAGCACTGTCTTTAGCTCTAAATATCATCACTCTGAAACTCCCACACCTGTTCTTTGGTTTCCTCTTATTCTCTCATCTGGGATTTCTGGATGGTTCCTCAAGAACTTTTCTCCTGGGGTATTTTGGAGTGGAACTAGTATGATTCAGAGTCAAATAAGTTTCTCAGCCAGTTTTGGGGCCAAAGATGATAATGATTTCCACTGGACAGATTTTTCCTACTGAATCCAACAGAGAAGTTTGACCCTTCTCTGCTTTATATGAAAGCTCTTAAGCTTCTATACCTTGTTTTCAATTTATAGTTAAGTGCTATAGTATGATGATTGGTCTGCATTTTTGCAGTTTTCTGCTTAGAAATGTCTTTAAATTAAAAAATACAAAGAAGTTAAAAATGCAGAGACCTTACAAGGAAATGAGTGATGCATTATTATCTAAGGTAAACCTTCTATTTTGGTATATAATTTTCTCTTCTTGTGCCTGAGTAGCCATGTGCAAACCTTTCTTTTCCCAAACCTTTTTTTTGTATTTATAGTACAAAAATTTTCAGCAGAAAATATGTATTCTTGAGAAGTAGATTTTAGGAGTATTTTTAGCATTTCTTCATTTTGATGAAGGTAAAGTGAGGGGTAGAAATGTAGATTTGTAGCGTCAGTGTGTTTTTCACAGAGGATAATCAAATCTCGGTAATAATCCTAGAAAATATATTAAAAGAAATAATCTTGTGTTTCTGTCAAGACAGAAGATGCAGAAATTGAGCAATTCCAAGAGAAAAAAGGCCTAAGCTGTACTGATCCAATTAATACTTCATTGAGAATTCCTGTCAGTCCTTCTTTTCCACAGCATTATAAAATTAGCAGACTAATGGGATTTATTTTATGTGCATTTGTATTTTTAAAAAGGCCTTGTTACTAATACATGAAAGTTTTGTTGAAAGATTTCAACTGACTAGTTTGGATTTTAGCACTATTAGAGACTGAAATCAGTGTTTGAAATACTAAAGGAACATTACTAAAAAAGACTAATGCGCAAGCAACATGTTCGCAGAGAGAAGTCTAATGAGGTATAACAGCATGTCTAAGGGGATAAAGACTGCATTTCTACCCTAATGGCTTGAAAGAGGGTACAAACATGCTTAATAGATGCACATTTAGGAATGTGTATATATATACACGTAAGTGGTTGACAGCAGTACAAATAGATTGAATCTGGAATTAGGGAGTGAAAAATGAAAAGTGAGGGAAAATTAGCTTAAAAGATTTACTCAAGAGAGTTCAACTTCTGCGAAGTAGTAATTTACAGTGAGTTGTCAGGGATGAGTAGAGTGAGGATGTGCAACAGCACACAGTGAACTGCACTTTGATAGTGTATTTATAGTTTGATACATTGGTGGAGTTCTGCTCTAGTTAACACAGTGGAGGCTGATGCCGTAAACTAAGGAATATCAGTACAGGTTTTGTATAATTAAGGTATGCTCTACTGACAGACTGCTGTACATTCTTTAATACAAGTTTAGCACAAATAACCAAAGGAGATCATAGTATAGTGATAGAATCAACTTATAGCTGCACAAATTTATTTTAAAAGGAAAATCACAGTGCTAGTAGGTTTAGTTGATAAGTGAAATAGTTAAAATTTATTTGGTAGATGTGAATATGGAAGAAAAGAGTTAAGTGATCTTTTGTTTGGAGTTTAAATGCAAAATAGTGAAAATGAAGAAAATGTGTGTTACTGACATAAATTAAATACAACTGTCTCCCATTAAAAAAATTAATAGTTATGAAAAATATTTTAGAAAGTGCTTATTAATTTGGTGCAGAGTATAATTTTTCCATGAGAGCACACTGGGTTGCACAAAAGAGGATTTCCTTCCTGCAGCTCTGCAGTAGTGGTTTAAAATTAGCAGGGAATTAGACTCCAAATAAGTCCTCCCCTTTCTCCCTGCCCTCCTCCAGGGAGAGAGGGAGAAAGGCAGAGATTATGTGTTGAGACAACCATTTACTGAAAATGATCTATGGGATAAGGAATGAACAGTAACAGCAACAATATTAATAACAAAACTATACAGAAGAGGGTGTGATTTACACACAGAAAGGTGCTCAGCACCCTGGCAAGTTCCATACGGCTGCCTAGACAAAGTCAACATGGTGGATGATTCCGCAGCCTGGCAGTGGCACGAGGTTTTACGGAGACGAAGGGAAGATGGTGGACATTTCCGCAGCTGCTGTTCCCCAAACGATGAAAAACAATGGCAGACAAACCCCCAAGCTGGATCGTCCAGGCAGCACCATGCCTCTCCACCCCTTCCAGCACCACGCCCACCAGCCATGATGGGGGTGGTATAGAACAGCAAACCAGCCGTGCCCACATGGCTTTAGGCTCTGCACCTTTGCAGCACCTGTGAGAAAAACTACGACACCTGCCCCAAATTTTTATCTGTGAATGTTTAAGATAGCAGAAGAGCCTTTTAAAATTCACAAATATTTCTCTGTATGCAAAGTTAATATTATGTACAAATGAATATCAGGAATACTCTGTACAAATTTTGTGTCTCTCACTGGGCTCTAAAGGACTTCTGCATTCTGTCTTATTCCCTGTAGGTCAGCCCACTGAAAAGTTCTGCCTATATTTCAGGGAGTTTGGATCAGATCCTAGAGCAAGATAACAATTTTTTTTTAACTTCTGACCTCTTCAGTCTGTGTTTTACTCATTAGTCAAACAGATAGATTACGGTTATTAATATTAATAGAAACCTTTAATCAGTATTATTCATAATGGTCTTTTGTGTGATAAGATCAATATTTTTTTTCCTCTTCTAAGAAGGTAAAATACATTTTAAAAAATCAAAGATTCTCTAGGGATCCAGAAATTTGAAATTCTACATAGTACCCATTTGATGAAAAATGACCAAGAGTTTACTCCTGAACACGGCCGTAAATTGTTAAGGATTAATACTGGAGGTGTGAAATATGCAGTTTTCAAAACAGCGTTTTAGACCACTCATTGCAAGTGTGGATTGATATACAGAAACTATAACTGGCATAAATATAGTTATATGAGAGCTCTGGGAACGCTCTCTCCTTCTGTATTGCAGTAATGTATCAGCATAGTAGTTTAGTATTTTTCTGTTTCCATAGTGCAAGTTATGGTTATACTTTAGGGATCACAAAAAATATCAAGGAGATAGGCATACCTAGCAGATCTCCTCAGTCTAGTGGTTTTTAAGAGCATGATTCACTGAAATCATTATTCCTATTATGAGTTTAACAAAAAGCTTCTTATTTGAAAAAGTCAAGTATAGAGCAGAGGTAAAAAAAAATTATTATGCTCTAATGGAGTGGACCAAGTCATCTTGCAACATAATTTCTCATTCATTTTGAATGGTTATCGTTTTGAAAAACAGGTTCTTTTCTGTTCCTGTTCTTGCTGTTTTTCCCCTTGATCTGATTATGTAACTTAATGGATTCACTTTAGCAGTGGGTGAGTAAAAAGACTGTATAAATCCAGGTTATGGGTACAGCCACTTAAGATGCAGATATTACTCTTGATTGTTCTAAGGGAGTTGGCTAAGTTCGCTTTTACAGGAGCTTAGCAGTGTTAGCATGGGTTACAGGTGTTTGGTTTTGTGGATAAAAGAGCTTTCATAATTTCTTTAAACCCCTCTAATGACAGTTTTGAATGAAGACATGAGCCTCCTGTGTTCATTTTTCTAATGCAAATTGTGAAGCTCTAGCTGCTTGTTAGGTAGAAAAAAATCTTTCTTTATTCATAAAGAACTTCACTAGGATATTATATCCTAGATGCAAGGACCCTTTTCCGCAGTATTGTTCTTCCATTTGAAATGAAAGCAGCTTGTAGCTGCATTACTCCACTGTCCCTCATAGACAAAGCACTCGCACTGCAATATGTCCTTAAAGGCCAAAGTGTAGGGTGAGTCACCTCTGCTGTGCAAGCTGGAGTGGGCGGGGTGCAGAGCACCAAGCAGGCTTTCAAGCTAAGGAAAACAAAAAGATGACCTGCAGCACAGGGCAAGAACAAATTGAAATCTGTCTTAATGAGTGTTTTGTTCTCTTTAACAAATCGTAGTAAAGGAAGATGCTGCTAGGGCAAAGAGCTAAAAATAGGGTGTGGTTATTTGTCGTGCTTCCATTGTTTTTACACTGATTTCAGTATGACTTTGGTCTCCACACCAGCTCGCTTCTGCATGTAAAGTAAACTAAAAGCAGATTAAAGCTGATGCTGCCTATTTGTGTTGTGAACTTTTCTCAGGTCACTTTAGTTACTGAAATATGTCATAATTTATAAGTGTCTCTCTAGGGATAGGTATACGGCTGAGTTACTCCTGAGCAATATTCTGACATAAACTGGTACAGCTCTAATTAATTCAAACAGAAACCATGCTCTTATCACTTTCATTTTTTGACTTTGTAATTCGCTAACTTGATTGGAGTTATTATGATTTTTATCAACGCTAATGGTTGATTCTTGTTTTGCTAATGATTCAAAATAGCCTGTTCTGATTATTGAGAGGTGTTGGGAGGAATACAAATGTTTAAACAAAACTCCAAATTTGGATGTAATTTATCTTTTTGATCTGGGATGCCCGTTTAACTCACTAAATGTTTTGTATTTTTTATGGTTATGTAGATAGGACTTGAACGCTCATCAAAATTTAGGGCTGTGCATTCATGGTTTGTTGTTAAACATTTGGTTGTGTTCCAGAATCGTTGACTTGCACAAGTTTTGATTAATTTTTTTTCTCTGATTTTGTCAGAAAATTCTACTTCTAGGTCAGGAAGTCCATCTAATATCCAGGGGCTAGGAAATTATCATTATATGTTTGACTTGTTTATATACTTTTCCTTATTATTGTTTTTATGTTCCTTCAATATTTTCTGCTTGAGAAAAGAGAAGTCCACAAATACTCAGGTGTGCATGTGCTGTGTGCATATGTATGTCTAAGATGTTGATGAGAGTAAAGAAAACAGAGCCTCTTCCCACAGAATATTTTTCCAGTATTTTGAAATTCAAGGTTGCAGAAGGTTGATGGAGATGAATTCTGTGACTTGGTTTTTCAGTGTTAGATAAAATAATGAACAGCACTCTAATTTGTGCTTTTGCAAACTAAGGTGAAAATGCTGTGGTTGAAATTGTGAAGGGAAGGTCTGCTGTGTACAGAAAATATATTTTACCTCAAATGGTGTGCTCCTGTTTCTGTGCCAGTATGTGTCTGAACATCGAGGGGACAGTAGATTGGAGGTGAATTCTTAATTATTGATCTGTGACAAAGACAGAAGATTTGTCTTAAGGTCTGGCATGCTGTGGGAAGTGATGAGTAGTACCAGGGAGGACAGGAAATATAATCCTGGATATAGTCACAGAGCCTGGAGTTTACTAGCGATGGGTACAGAAAATACTTCATTGTGCAAAGTATCCAAGCCAGGCAGCTACCAGTCTGTCTTACCAAAGGTTTTCTGAGTGGAAAACTTGCTGGAAGAATTACAGTCTCTGACTGGAATTTCAATCACATCACAGTGGCTATAAAAGTATTTTCAATAGCTCTGAGGTCTGGGATTATGGTTTATATTTGAGATGGCCTACAGAGAGGCACCTCTGCTAAGGAGTCATATGCAGTTGTTGCCAAACATGTATCTTCTAAGACCATTAATTACTTTTAATGGCCATTAATTACTGTCGTGTCCTTGGTATGAAGTACAAGTTGCAGCTGACTATATATGATATGCTGGCACAAGGACAGAGCCTGGATGTAGGACAGGACTTGAACTGCACGTTCCGGTGGAGGCTACAAAAAGATATGTGTATTTTCCTTCAGGAAATCCCACATACTCCATGTAGGAAAAGATGAAACTGAATTTTTGTCTTTTTGACAACATAGCTTGAGCATGGAAGCCGCAGAAGGATGTGCAATATAGAATAGTGGTAACAAGATGGTATAAAAGTAGCTAGTTTACGTCTCATAGCTATGTGTTTGTGGAGTCCAAAAAACAGGATGAAGCACCTCGTACAAACTGGGGTCTGATGCTGCCATAACTTGCATTTATCTCTTATACTTTTCCATTTTCTTAAAATTGTTATATTTATTTCTGTATAGATGCATTAGGACAGTAACAACCTATTTTATTACATTGCTATGGTAGGTAGTTTCTGCCTATTTCTTTTCTATCTGAATGTACAGATATATTTTTCATATACAATTAAGAAAACATGCCTTGCACAAAAAATTGGTATTTATCTTTCAGCTGTATATAGGACATTTTCAGCTAGCTTATCTGAATTGCTTAATTTCTTCATTCAGTGGTACCTTTTTCTTCTGAATCTCAGAATGTGTCTGTTCAGCAGTCATTGGTTAAGAAGATGGAAATTTTTGTTGCTATATTGAAAGTAATCTTCACATACATTTGTATTGTCAAAGGTCATTACTGAGGATTTTAAACTTTATGCAGCATTTACATGCCTAAAGCCAGTGGGACAAAAGTCCTTCTAGATACTCAGCTGGATATTTAGATATCTGAGTATCTTAGAAAATCTGGTCCATGAACTGCACCTTTTACCTATGCTGAGAGAAATTGTAAACCTGGAACAAGAACAGCATTTCAAGCGAGAATTTCCAAATTTCATATTTTGTACTGCGGGTAAATGAACAGATACAATTCATTGTTATTTTTCATATTATGATCCCTAAATCTTTAAGATTTTGACACTACTTTGTTCTGAAACTGCTATCACGAACTACTGTAACCCAAACCCAAACTTAAGAGAAAGATAAGTGGAACTAGCCTTAAATTTTAGGCCTCTTCAAGGCCTCATTTCTCAGTGCAACCAGGATATAACAGATAAAGTATATCTGTGGAAGAATATGGGAATATCCTGAGAGGACTTAAAAAACCCCGTAAATTTATCTCCCATCCCATTAGAAAACCATCAAAACAACTGTGATTCCCTCTTTGGCTATTTCTATAGTCTGTCTGATCACTTTCACTGAAAAAATCCACATTTGTCTGCTCATTTCTTGGAGTTTTAGAGTTGCTAATCATAACCTGGCATCTTTTTTAGGCCTGTAGAAACCCTTGTTCATTAATTTACCAGATTAAGGCTCATCCTCACATGATGTACAAGTTTGATAAATAGAAGTTTAATAATTGTTTTCTGTAAATAAGACTCGTAAACTCTCCTATCCCTAGAATGTCTTCAATTCTCAACTTCAGTGTTGCCCAGATAGAGAGGAAGAGTCTGCATTTTAATTCTGATGCTGAATATTCAACCTCTTTTGAGTATTTGTTTTTGAATCCATCCAACACTGCTGCCTTTTGTATTTGGATAAAGAGAGAGGCTCAGCAAGATTTTTTTGAGTCATGAAGCAAGACTGTTGTAGAAAAGAAAGAGAAAGCCGTAATTGTTGCAGGCAAGGACAATTCCATTAAAACCGATGAGTCTGAGGCTGATAACAATAAATAAAAAAAAACCCTCATAACTTGTGTTGAAGAATTGCTTTATAAAGCAGAAAAAATGGGGAATCATTCATGATGGAAAAGCCCTCTCCAATTTCTCAAAAATCTATTGCGGGTTTGTTTTGCTCTTAATAACTTCTTTCTCTGATTGCTTTGAAAATGGAGGAAAACACTTAAACTAAAATTATTGATTTGTAATATAGAACTGTACATTGATTGCACATCCTCACTTTTCTATTCATGGCTGTTATTGCTGATGTTTTGGTGGACATTGCAAAGCCCATGAAGAGCAGCTTGCGCTTTGCTAAGCAGCCCTTATGGGCATCGTGGGTATTGGGGGTCAACAGCCACCTACCAAAACTGAGCAGCTACTAAGAGCTGAGCCTGGTCTGTGACAGGCGAGAGTAATTTGGTCCCTTCAATTTACCCTGGATATCCTGAAAATAGATCTGGCTCTTTTTAGAGCAGATGAGCTATGGAGAACATCAGTGGAAATGGAAACCAGCATGAGGCAGGCTTGCATTAAATAGCTTTATAGGAGGCAGACTTCTATTAAATATCTTTATAGAAGAATGCCGTACATGCTACTGAAATCAACTAGTGCTGTCATTCTTTATATCTGCTTCAAAATTATCGGTATCAGGATGGGGTTCTTTTGCAGATTGTAAAGAATGAGGATGTGCCATATCTTTTATAGCTCAAGGATACATATTTTTTAGGTGTAAGAATTAATGATTCACATAAAATATTGTTACCAAAAAGTCTGCTTCAGAATAAAAACTCTGCAATTGACACTGAATTATTATTGTATTCTGTCTGGCAGTGTACATGTTGCAATTTTCTGTAGAATGAATAATAAATCCATAGAGTGCTTAGTTTACTGATTGCCCACTGCCTACAGAATACTGAATTTTTTTTTTTTTTAAGTATTGAAACTAGTTTAGAAAACCCTAAGATCAGTCTTCCGGTACTTGAAACTTCAAATTTTAAAGTATTCTTTGTCTTGATGGACTTAGTTTCAAACTTCCTTTCATTTTCAATGTAATTTAATTGCTAGGTATTAGACACTGTATCTGTCTGACCATGTGTCAGCAGCAGCAAATTAGCCACTTAGACATCTAACCGTGGATATTTTCCCCTGCAGTTCACTGCATGCACTAGGACCACATTTTCTTTTGTCAGAAGAGTATTAATTCTAGAGGCCTGACTGAGACCCAGCTAAAAGTTTTTTCTTTTAAGTGTTAGCTTTTAAAGACAGCGGTAGGCAATTGCACTAAAATCCACAGGAAAAGAACTTATGAAAATTGGGACATGGAGCCTGAAAAAACAAGTTGTATTTATTTTCCCTGTTACCTAGAAGTGGAAGCGGAATTGTATTTTTAATATTTATTTGCCAGAACAGTTTTGAGGATGAAACATTTTTCACTGGCACTGTTTCACTGATAGATCTGGATACAGACCTCGGCTCCAGATTTCTGTCTACTCACCCAGAAGACCTTGGAGATATTTCTGATGTTGTGGTTGCAGTCCCTGGGCCAAGCAGTCATGGACTCAGTGACCCCAGACCTCCCTTGCCCTTCGCTTCCCGTTTGTCTCCTCACAGAATGTGCTTCACAAATGTGGTCCAATGTCTTTGCCCTCAGCATTATCATAGCTCTGCCAGTGATCCAGGCGCAGGGCTGTCATGCAGACGGATGTCTGTGCTTCCACTGTGGTGCAGCAAGGTATAACTTGGGTGGCTCTTTGTCTCTGTGAGTGAAGATTTCACTATGATTTTTTTGTTGGAAGAAGCATTTGCAGGAGAATGTATTTGGCACAGCGGAAATGATGAAGCTTTTGCTTTCCCTGCAGGAAAGAAAGGGATTTTGAAGATATCACTTACTGTTGAAGCAGGACGTGCTGGTCCACACTTCACTAAACGACCTCTCTTGTTGGGTATATCAGCCACAATGTGATTTACTAATTTAGCAAACCTGAGAGAGCAAGAGGAGTGCAGTGGAAGAAATACAGAGCAGAAATTACCACACTCAAATCATTGCTGCTTCTCTAAGAGGTCAGTCAGTCTGTACTTGACTGTAATCAGCATATCCTGTTTGCCACACCTATCACTGCCCTATAGATTGTATCTAGTAAAAGAAAAATGCACACAGCTTCAAATGAATAACTCTTGGATATATGTATATAAAATAAAGCTTTCGTGCACATACACACGTGCATGCATATATAAAAGTACATATGTGTGTATGTGTGTGTATATGAATATATAAAAACCTCCTATAAAGGGAGATTAATTACATGCAGATATATGGTATATAAAGTGAATATATAGATTTGTAAGTACATACAGAGCTGTCAGCATACAAAATATTTATATAATTATTACTAGTATTGTTATTCTAGACATGTAATTTTCAAAATGCTTCCCTGAGTTTTCACACTGCTTTCATCTTATTATGGAGTGAGCTACTGCTTTTGATGTTGGCATATTTCATATTTTTTGGTCTAGTGTTTGGATTTAAAGGAAAGGTTGCTGCACATGCTGAAACCATTTGCACTGCCCTTTTAACAATAATATAATTTCTAACATCATTATTCACTGACCATGTTTTTTGCCAGTAGAGGAAAATCTTTGCTGACTTTACACTGAGAAAGGCCAGGGTTATCTCTTGTTAAGCCATGAACTCGTAATTTGAATTTGTAATGTTTTACACAGAGACACTTTAAAAGAGAAATTATCTTTTTCTGCATGCTGTACAGTAGCTCTAATGAAGCTAAATTGCACAGGGAAACATATGGGGATGTAGGAAATCAGCGATAATGTTGGGGTTTGCATAACTGAAGCAGAACGTACCCCTGGAGAGGTGCAGACTGTATTGGCAGCATGCTAAACACAGTGCAGTGATGGATGATTGATGATTGCCCATGGGAGAAAGCAAAGAATGAAGGATGTGCATACACCAGCACAAAGCTGTACCATATGGCAGCACCCGTGAAGGGAGAGTGGAGAAGGTATCTTATCCTGCTTCCTCTTCTCACACCCACTCCAAAATACCTTGCCAGTGTAAGAAACCTAAACAGCAGTGGCATGAAATGCCCTCTGTAGGCTCTGGCTGTCTTTAGAAAAAGAGGGGTTGGCTTAGACAGGATTTGGTTTTATTTCTTAGAATTCGCAATTTGATTTAACTTATTGACTTAAGGCTAAGGTTCCGGATGGAAGCTCAAAGCCTAAGTTTTTGGAGATCAAATACTTGCATGATGGGGAAAAAAAAAGGAAAGGGAATTAGATACCTGTGTGCTTGCATGAGGAATTAAACCCTGGATGGTTAATTTTTTTTAAAGTTTACTGTTTCTACATTTATCATAAGATTGAATACTGGGAACGAGCAGATGAAAGGGGAAAAAAATCACAGGTTGATTCTAAAAGTGTGATTATATTCCCTGGTTATTTTGACTGAATGAGGATGACTAAATGAATTAGAGATTTTCTGTAACTTTAATGGAAGTTGTTTATGTATGTTGAAAAATGGATAAATCCTTCCACAGAGCAGACATGAGAACCAAAAGGTAAATTTCTTTGCTCTCTTCATTATTCATCCTAAGTTCTCAAGAAATCCGTTTTGAATGTGTCAGCCTAATTACTTCTGTACATGCTAAAATTGAAGGCATAGATCCCCTTTGTAGATTTATGATGGTTAAATATCTCAATATGATATCTTTTATTAGAAAAGCTGAATAAGGACTTTTTATTTTGAATGATGTTATTGCATTGGATGATGCAGAATAAAATTTTACCATTTGTTTTAAAGGACTGCCAAATATTGTTTGCTAGATATTTTTATTCCACTCCATTAAAATAAGTTTTTAGAGTAAAATGAAGGGCTGTGATTGACCAAGTACTAATCTACCTACTCATTACGTACATGAGGGCTAGATTAAACTGCAGTCCTGGCAACTGGAAAAGCTCCCTTAATAATTTTCTTGGAATGGACTAAACCGGAGAGTTGTACCTCAGATGCTGATACAGCGTCACATCACAGGGCTTCATGTTCTGCTGAGCTGTCTAGGTGAACCAAGAATGAAGCATAATGATTTATGCATTCTCTTATTCACAAGTCAGCACTGAAAGAGACAATTCTCACCTAAGTCATTCCTAACTGCCTAAGTTACAACCTGTCCCCAGGAATATGTGCAAAATTTCATAACTCTTTAAAAAATCTGAGCCCAGTGATGCTCCTTCTATTTTTTAATTGAGCAATGATGATAAAATCTGTGGTATTCCCTGGACTGCAGATTTTAAAAATTACTTGCTTGCATGTGAAGACCTCGAGTACCACCTCGAGCAGACACCTCTCTTGATCACAAAGCTACATTAAAGAGAGAAATTAGCCTATGGGTTTTTTTGGATAATGAAATGTTGTGATTAAATTGCTCAATAAGTCAGAAAAAAAGCTGACACTTGGTATTTTCCTCTCAAGGATGACTTTAAAATTCTCCTTGTGTAAGTGTGGGGTCCTACTTGTCTAAAAAGGTGATATGCAACTTGTTGTAGTAGACTTTGCAGAATTTTATGTCACTTATTTCCCTCAAGAATAAAATTATTCCTCTTTCTGTCCCTCAAATATCTACTAAAAAAATATTTAGAAAAAGTATTGAAACCGGGAGAAGGGAGTTGTCTTTCATAGATCCTGAGCCTTTGTAGAATATGGATCAACTAAAATGAGTGTTATGGATACTCGACAATAGAAATTTCCATCAGTATTCTAAAGGATATTTCTATACACTGAAATGTGTTCTTTTGTTTCTGAAAAAGTGTTTGCATAAGAAAGTCGTAGAATCATCAAGGTGGGAAGAGATCTTCAAGGTCATCCAGTCCAACTATCCACCCAGCACTACCACTGAAACCCCTGAATCACTAGAGCGTTACCCAGCACCAGATCCAGATGCCTCTTGAACACCTCCAGGGATGGTGACTCCACCACATCCCTGGGCAACCTATTCCAATGTCTGAGCACCCTAACAGTAATTTTTTTTCTAATATCTAATCTGAATATCCCATCTCAACTAAGGCTATTTCCTCTGGTTATCTCACTGCAGTCATGGTAGAAGACATGGCCCCCGCCTACTACAACCTCCTTTCAGGTGGTTGTAGAGAGCAGTGAGGTTCCCCTTGAGCTTCCTCTTCTCTAGACTAAACAAGCCCAGCTCCTGAGAGAGACTGGCCTATCAATGATTAATTACTCAAAACATTTGACCGTTTGAGGAGGCCTCAGGATGCTTTGCTCAGACTTGGTCTGCATCCCTTGAGGGAGGAGCTGAGTATTTGGGTGTGTAATGGCTAGTCTGCATAAGATAGAGGTGGCAAACCATCACCACCTGGAGGCTAAAAACTGGACTTTGAGGCCAATAAGAGGCAAATCCTGCAGTGTGGGATTTTAGGAGGGCTAATTGCCCTGCCTGACACAACTCTCTCAGTCGTAAAACTGCCCCATGCTGCTTCCCCCAGGGAAGGTCTGATGAGGCATAACTGGCTCAACTGCACTGATGGAAGAGGCAGCCGAGGAGGTGCCGTAAACCATCAGAGATGCCCAGACCCGTTCCTGAAGGCTTCCAGCAAAGGACTGCACATGATCCAAAAGTGTCTGTTGCAAGAGACTGTGTAAAACTTGCCCCCACACAGGTGAGTCACCAGGGTGTTCTCTTCTAGCCCGAGTGTATTTTAACCTATCAGACTTTGTGTTTTGGGGGTTCCGTCCCCCACCTCTGACAAATCAAGATTATCACTTTGACCAATGGACAACTAAATTGCAACAATCAAGTCTAGTGAGATCCATGGGTGGCGATCTTGTATCTTTCAATTCATATCCTTTATTTCTCTTTCTATCTTTTCTTTATACACTTTTTCAAGTTATATTTTTATGCTTTCATATTGCTATGTTACCATAGAAAATAACCAAAGTGGATACATATCTGCCCTCCATTGCAACTAGATTGTTCTAAAATAAAACCTCCATATATCTATATTTGCAAACTCTGATCATTCATTGTTGTTTCTCTCTAATTTGCCCCATGAGATCTATTAACAAGAACTTCATGGGGGTGGATCATAACAGCTGCCTCATTGTTCCTCATAGGACATGTGTTCTAGACCTTTCACAAGCCTTGTGGACCTTGTCTGGACCCACTCCATCACCTCAATGTCCTTTGTAAATTGAGGGGCCCAAAATCGAATGCAGCCCTCGAGGCATGACCTCACCATTGCTGAGTGCAGCGTAACAATCTGTTTCCTGGTCCTTCTGGCCACACTATTCTTGATACAGACATTATTTTTTTATTCCAAAATATGTGGGAAATATTTAAAGAAATTACTCTTGATTCCCTAGTGGTTTTCCCCCCTATTCTAGGTGTATAATGTACACTTTCAGGAGTCTGTGAAATTTCAAAACAGAAGACATATTTCTGAACTTTTTTAAGGATAAGACATAAACTAGCACTCCTTGTAGTGTCTCTTCTTAAGCTTCCCTGACAGTTTCAGTGGATTGTGGACATTTTTCTAGCTTATCATAAGAAAAGTATCATAATTTTAGGCTATTGCCCTTACCCACCTTTCCACTCAGTTCATGCCTCTGTGTGAGAGAAGAATGCTACAAGTTCTTTTCCATCAAATCCTGCCTCTTACCACTTAAGTTTTGGCAACGTCTGATTTGCCTGCTTTTTCCTACAGTGATGCAGAGAAATGAGAATGGTGCAGCAGTGCACATCCTGTAGGTTAATGTTGGGTCAGTCCTCAAGGGCTTGTGAATATTTTTTTTTGGGACTCCAGGGAAAATGATTTCTGAATGATCAGCTAATTCCCACCAACTGTGATACTCAGTGGACACCTATACCTTGACAATACCCAAATATGTGTGTCTGGGTAGACAGGAAGAAAATGCTGCATGGTACAGAGAACTGACTGCAGCTTCATGGCACGTGTCCAGGTAATCACATTAGATGTGTTTCTAAAGTGTTATTATAGCATATGAAAATGTTGTCTGAATTTTAAACATATATAAAAACACAGACTGAGTTGCCACCATACACAGATAGAGTGGTCCTTCCAAAGCCAGGTCCAACAATGAAAATCATGGCTCAGCTGTTCAATCAACACAGTAATAGGCAAATGTTGGTGTGAAATATACTCAAAGTAATTTCAATTAACAGTAATTAAATTGTACTTGGTTTTAAAATGGGATGCCAGGAGTGAGGAATAAGATGCACAGCAGCTCTGCAGGTGATAAATACAGATCTGTCCTGCTGCTCAGCTGGGTTTTCCAAATTTCTTCTAGGCAATGATAGTATCAGTGGAAACACAGAAGCGAGCAGAACAGCAGTTACTGGAAAGATATAATGTGCAGAGGGAAGGAAGAAGTAACAAACACGTTCAGCCTGATGGAAAGAGAATGAACCCAATCTTTTATCAGCATCTATTTTCCTCCTAGGCTAGGAGGAGGAGAAGAGAAACAGTTGTCAGCCAGGATGAAGATATCACAGAAGAGAATAGCACTACTGCTGTTCTCAATTTTTGACAGAGAGTATATTCATCAGCATAGAGATCAGAGCTTCAAATATAACTCAGACAGCTGGATATTGCTGCAATGCATATCTTGGCAGAGGCCTTGTAACTCCAGATTTTTTTCAGCAAGATGTTTGTTTTTTACCTGGAGAATTAGTTGAGCAAATAGAGAAGCACCTAAGTTTCAGTCATATTGTCAGTAGCAACTCTCTGTATGCTTGCTGACCTAGAGTCCTTACAGATAGCTAGGCAATTTATGTCCTAATAAAAGAAAACAAACAAACAAACAACACCACACTTTGCTTTCAGTTGGCGTTCTTAAATGCGTAGAAGTATGGGAGGATTTTTTAAACAGTAAAACAGAAATAATAGTAATAAAAATACAATGTACATGCCTAATAATGCCAGATATTTTTTACTGTTAAATTACTTTATTATTACATGGTATGATCAACATACTGTTAAGATTTCTGTTTTATTGTCATAATTTTATTTCAAATTAGTTAATTTATTCTTAGCTGCTTCATTATGAGATAGAATCAAACTTTTTCAGCACTTGGGAGTGTTCTCAACCTGATTTCTGCCAAGCAGGGACAAATTACAAGACCAGAGCTTTACTTATTAGCAGAACATCCACTTATTTGCTATACTCCTGATTATCTCATTACCATTTAATCACATAAACTCGATTTAACCAGATGAGTCAGGGAGGAAGTGAACCAATAGAAACTGTGACAAACTTGTCTGTATACTGTTCTTCACTCAGACAGCTGCAAAGAATGGCATTTTTTAGGAAATATGATCTGCTCATAAGTCTGAAACAATATACATAGAAATAAAAAAATACGTATAATTCTGAATCAAAACTTTGCTGATACAAGATGGTGGATGGTAAAACAAGCCATGTTTGTGTCATGGGTGCATTAATTTAGGTTGCTCATCTCATGTGATAGTTTTGTTCCTCCAAATGTTGTGGCAAATGTTAAACCTAAACCCAAACTTAAAATTTGTTTACACGAGAAGAGGAAATTGTGAAGTGCACAGTGTCTTTATACTTCATGTTTGATGATATTTTTTATGAAGTTTCAAATATGAGATTGACAAACTTGTTCTTGAAATAGCTGATACCAACAATTCGTAGAATAAACCATGATTGAAGAGCCC
Organism: Cnemophilus loriae; assembly: GCA_013397755.1. Taxonomy (NCBI): domain Eukaryota; kingdom Metazoa; phylum Chordata; class Aves; order Passeriformes; family Corvidae; genus Cnemophilus; species Cnemophilus loriae. The sequence continues at coordinate 366,941 of VZTF01003093.1, forward strand.
ATATGGTTTTTCAAGGCTATTGTTAATCAGGTTTTTCAGTAATTATGAAAATGAGTAGGATCAAAATCACGTGTTGTGGTTTTTTTCCCAGACCAAAAATATGTGTGAGGCATTTTGTAGGCAGATTCCTTTTTTTGTGTGTCATTTGGGGTGGCTTGCTCAAGTCATGCTGAACAGTTCTTTAATCTTTATTTTAGACATTCCCACAGAATCATATTCAAGGATTTTTGCAGTTGACCACTGTGAACAAAGAGCTTGCAAAAGAAATGGCATAGTAAGAGTATAAAGCCAATTTTTGAAGGGAGCTGTCAGTGTCCAATTGTTGACACTGATTTGCAGACAGGGAATGATGAAGGACTATTTGGAAAATCTAGCTACAATATCAATCTGAAATCCAGTGAAGCTGCACTAAGGAAATTAAACTCTTCTGTATTATTCAAATAATATTTCAACTATTCTCTATTTTTAGAATAAAATGATCACAAATATAATCTTCATAATCTCACTTGTCTCTGGAGCATTATTTTCTTGCTGATCCTCACAAAAACCTTTTTTTTTTCCTATGAATTCCTATAGATCAACCTGAATATTAGATAGATAAATAATAAATCAGTTAGTTGAGGTTGTATGTGTTGTTTACCCAACTGACCAAATTGTTCCTGCTACACTGTCCTTCTCCATTTCAACTGCTATTAATACCCACAGCATGACTTGAGAATTAATTGTCTATTTAGTGCTGTTGTTCTGAGGAACAGTTGAAAACTTATGCTAATAAATTACTTGATTAGTGTCATTTGAAACAATGTGAATAATTTGTCAGTGGCAAGTGTTATTCCTCTTGGGAGAGTGAAGGTTAAGCAGAGACAAAATAGAAAAGCAAATATGTGAACATCAGCATCATTATCCCTGGAAAAGAACATTAATATCTTTCTCTCCTTCCTCTGTCATGGAGATTCTTGCTTACTCTTTGATAACCTTTCCTGATGACCAAACTTTTTTCATTGTTTTGCCTTCTAAAGGTCTAAAAGTGCTGCTAAGCACCTTAGAAAATAAACATTAGAATATTTCAATACCTTGGATTATAATAATTGTTGTCCTTAAAAAAAAAGATACACTATCGTACAAATATTTAAAAGGAAATGTGTATTGTTTAAAAAATAATGTTTCAAAGTAAAATCTTTTTTGAAAGCTTTTGCTTTCTTTCTTTTTCTTTTCTTCATTCTATATGGAATCTTGTTATTTCCAACAGTTAGTCTAATATAATCAATGGGATGTGATTTTTTCCATCTTGATAGAATCCATTTGAGCGGTAGATTTTACAGAGTGTCTGTTCTTTTGAAGCAATGCGACATACCAGAATGAAAGTGGTTTCATGATTTAAGGCTGAATATGGAACACAGTAGTGTTTACCTTCTGTGACTCTGCCAGCTCACAATAAAAATTCTGTTTTCATTTGTTCCAACAAGAGGCTTTTGTGTAGCTACTGTTGTAGCTATTATACAAATGCAGGACAAAAAAAGTTCTCAGTAGTCTGTGCTTGAAGTTTATCATGAGATAGACATGCAAGTGATAATTTGTGGTCATAAATAAAAAGCAAAGTAAACTACAGGGTAGTGGATATGACAGGTAGTCATTGCTGCACATTTTCAGCTTTTTTACTGTTCCTTGGGAAGGTCTTATGAATTGTGAGGTTTGCAGAAAGATATTGTAGTGCTGATTTTCCAAGTGCTGAGTGTCAGCATAAGGGAGAGAAGAGTGACCAAAACCAAGCACTCAGAAAAAAAAGGCCATTGACAGCTGTCACCATGAAGCAGTCAGAAGTGAAACTGATCTTTCTTATTTACTGTAGGAAGAGTTTAAAAGGGAAGTGGAATTGAAGACTAATTGTAGAAGTTTGCTATTACTGTGAAAGGAAGAAAGTGATAAAAGCATTCAGAGATATGAATCCCGTGGTTAAAAAGACAAATCTGTTGTCTGATCTGTCAGACAAAATTCAGAATGATTTGCAACAGAACCCCAATCTTGTTCAGAGAAAAGCTTTTTGCATTACATGGAATGTAAAATGAATGAGAATTTTATTTGAATGAAAATATGTCTTAGACATCTTTTGCTGACTGTTTCTGAAAATATAACTTGCAGTGTTGCTAAGTTTCTTGACACTTTTTGCAGGTGTTTTACATAGTTTTACTCATAGCTCCATTTGAGAATAAGCAGTTGTCATAAATCAATGCAAAGCATTCTCAGACCTCTGCTTTGTATAGAAAGCAAAATATAATTAAACAGAAGTTTCACCTTGGATTCAAGCTTAAAGAAGCTAAATGTTGCTTTATTTACCAAAGTTAATTTTACAAAATAAGTTTCTACTTTTTTTGACAGTGCTGCTCAAAGTTATATTTACTAAAAGACTGGACAGTAATTAGGAATGATCTTGTATGACACTGTCTTTCTTTTGGAATAAAAAGGAACTCTCCAGTTCTACTGCATGCATATTTTATATGTGTTGTAGACTTTCATATGCCTTAGAGACATGGTGTCTTTTAGATAAAATATTAAACAAGAAAATATAGTACAACTTATTAGATAGTTCAGGAATCAGGAGAAGACCTGACATCAGTGTTTACACCAACATTTTGTTAAAAGGAATCTCATAGAATTTAGGGAAGAAAGTTACCTGAGAGACCATCAATCTGGGGCTTCATGGGGCAGGAAACAGTTGAACTTAGAACAGCAAACAGAGTTGTGGGCCATGGGAGAAGGGAATTTGATCAAGATATAACAAGTAGAGACATACAGAGCAAATAGAAATAGGAAAATGAGTTCTTAACCTGACAAGAAAAATCCAGTGATCTTAAAGCTGGAAGTCTGCATATTTTTTATGTTGTATTCTAGTTCCACGGAGAGGAAGGATGTGCATAGTAGGAAGAAGATCAGAGATGATAAGGGTTACATTTTCTTTCATTTAGACTTCATTGTTCCAGACAAGTGAATTCTTGACATGTTTGGTGGACCAAAACGGATAGCAACCCAGATACTAAGAAACCTGGAGGTGTCCAGATGAAATGATACATTCTGCACACATTCACTGACAACCTGCCTGTATCACAAAGAATAGAAGGGTTTAAATAATAGATTGATCAAGGAGAAAGAATGACTAAGATGGTGAGATCTGCCTCCAATGGACAGAGATTTGCTTTGCAAATGTCCTTAGAGATCAAGAGCAGTGACAAGAGATATATAAGAATAAGACATTTAGAAAAAGGTGAAGAGGAGCTACTCTTAAAATTTAGTTCCAAAAATCAGAGAAATCTGGATGCGAATTTTTTTTTTCCCCAGACTTATCATTGCTAGTCATCCACCCTTGTCAGCTGGTGAAACATCAAGCAGTAAGCAACATCATTTCACCCTATTCTAACATCAATGTCGTGGTCATTTGCACCATCTGTCGCACAAATATTATTGGGCAGAGAAAGAATTTCCTGAGACCAATGTTAAAATGGCACTAAGAATCAGATGAACAGTTCCTGTGGCAAAAATCAAAGAAATCGAAGATTGCTACAGACAAAACAGGGGAAGGAAACAGAGGAATTGAACAAAATACTTCTGCTGAGTCCCGAAAGACCCTCTGCTTCAGCCCTATTCCTGCCATTCCTATTGAGTCAAAAAGATGAAACCCATGCTAAGACTGTAAAAGACTGGTATATTTTCAAGGCAGAAGCAATGCAGACCACATGCATTCTTACGTGATATCATGATGCAGAGGAAGAGTATGCCCTGCGTGTTGCTATATGCTTCAGACACCACCGTGTTGTTGAATACCTGTAACTGCTGGTAAACCTGAGACCAATCACCGTATTTACAGCTTTCAAACCTTGGTGATTTCTTTTACTCTGTATTTCCCTGCAGTGTGAAGTTACTCAACATAACTTAAAAAAAGCACGTAGGCTAACCATGCTAATGCAGAGCTCAGCTGGAGGGAATTATCAGGCCTTCTCAGCAAAGGTAAATAAGTGCACATTCGTGCAGCTGCAAGAGCTCTGTGCAGCTGCTGTTTGGCTGCTCCTGGTACCTGAATTAGACCATTTAAACTGTCTAAGTTACCAGGATGCTACAGTGCCATCTGAAGTATGGATATAGCCTACCTCTAGAGCAATAAGGATATCTTAAATTCAGTGCAATAACCATGAAATCTCTGAAGCTCTCCGACTGGAATAATTGTTCTGCCTTAGAAATTTCTTCTTTAATTTCAAACCTATAGCAAGGCGGTGTTCAGTAAAATCAGCATTAGCAGATAGTTCCCCAAAGCCACTGCTTTATTTAAAAGGCAGGATAAAAAGTAGTTGTTTGTTTTATCACCACATATTAAGTATTTGTGTCTCTCATTCAGTGGCAACCAATGTTAAAATAGTCGCTTCTAGAGGTTTTTCCCCCTACTGTTCTAGCTTATTCTAATTAAACATGTTTGATTTTTAGATTTGGGAGATTATCTCTGGTATTAGGCCCCTACTTGCAAGGGTTTGCAAATCAAGAGACTAAAAGCTTTTTAATGTATTTTTTTTTTTTAAGTGGTCCATTAACTCTCATATTCCAGTGTAGATATAGTTATCTAAATCCCATAAACACCTCTACTGAAACCAAATATTTTCCATAAGGCCTAAATGGTTTTCTTTTTAGACAACACAAAATCAGGAGTTAGAGCAAGATATTTTTCCTGTACAGGTTAGGCTGTTCTTGCAATACAAAAAAAACTCCGAAGAACTAAACATTGCTAAATGTCATCACATGTTACTGTCACATGGAATTCAATTTGAGAAGACTGCTTATTTGCCAGTGTAATTAGATTGCATTCCCTACAGTAGAAAGATGCTTAGCCTTAAGGAGCTAGGGATGCAATTTCTCTGAATGACTGCCTTATGGTTAGAAATTGCCTCAGGAGAAAAAAGCAACAACTGTATTTTAGTGCTCAGTGGTGCAAGTAGAATATAGATATCCATCCCATGACTATTTAATAGACTTTTTGAAGAAAGCTTGTACTTGATGTTTTATGACCAATATAAGTATTTTGTCAATATGAAAGCTGTCAGATAAACATGGATTACATTATCAACGTTAGTGAAGATAGTGTTTATTAATAACTTCCAGCTAATACAATTTTATATGAGTTTATAACCACTTTATTTTGTGTGCAATTAGTGAGCAAGCATGTGCTTCTGTGTGTGAGAATGTGCTTGTATGCATTATTTAAAGTCTCCCAAAGATTGTATTGGTGTATTCTGCAAAGAATACACAATGAGCAAACAATCCAGGCTAAATGGCCTGACTAGTTAAAATGATGTACAGCAGAAGGGGCCCTGAATTTTTCATGAAAGACTTTTAATTTCGAGAAGTGTCATTTCTTATGGCACAAAATGTTCCAGGACGTCTTGGAATATTTCAAGACTCAAATATTTTGAATACTCAATATTAATAACTATTCAGATCAGTTAGTATAAAAGGTTTCACTACTACATTCAGAGTAGCCCAATTTCTACCAAAAAAAAAAAAATCAGTGAGTGTAAAGACCTTTGCTGAGAGAACAATGATTTTGCTGAATAGACTTGTCTGTGGAATTCCTTGAGGTTTAGACTTAGAGGCATTCTCTTTTTCCTAATGACACTGGTGCAAATAGCAGGATCCTGCTAATGAAACGCAGATGACGTAAAGTTGAGAGACAAAATCGGCACAGAAGAGGATTGGAATATTTTACAAGGAGATGAGGGCAGAGAGCTGCTAGCAGAGGGCGGATGGCAAAGCTGCAGGTCCACTAGGACAGCCCTTATAAATATGAACAGCATCTAAACCCTGTGAAGAAAAGAGATAAGCATCCTTTTAAAGGAATCAGGGAACAAAATCCACACAAAAACCTCCCACCATTTGTCAACTTTTTAGTGGAGCTTGCTCGTTTTATGAAAACAGCTGTCTAAAATTGATGCTTATGATGGCAGAACACCATTCCTATGTTCTCAGGTTGAGTAAGTGTTTCTTTTGATAACAAAGCTAGAAGTTGCACACAGACAAGAACAAATATAAAAAAATGTTGCATTAAAACTACTAAAAACTGCACCCAGAAAATGTCATGACATAATAGTACATCTAAGATCTGGTCAGGTTTTTGTCTCTGAAGATATTTTTATTTTCTAATTAAATTCCACTGTTATACAAATACCAATATTTGGAACCAAAATGCAAATGCATTTTACCCAGTGGAATAGGTTTAGAGTGGGGAAAATTACTCTTTTATCAACTCATCACAGTACTGCTTGGCCATGAATTAAGTTTATTCAAGAGATCAATAAAATCCAACATTCTTGTGGTACTGAGGCTTATAGCACAATAGGAAATTTTTTCCTTAGGTAGACGTCATGATTCCAATCTAGTTAAGAGACATCTATTTTGGGGTTGGAAGAGAGAAGAAACATGTTTTAACATGCCTGGATTTAGGCTGATAGTAAAAAACACAAAAATGGTAGGATTAAGAAAATATTGTCTTTTAAAAGAAGCAATAACTGAAGTTTTAAATTAAACCATTACCATAAAAAAATACTCCCACATACAAACCTCTGAAATAGCTGAGCTTTGTGGATAGCTCTTTGTATCTTATTGAAGGTAAAAATTATGAATACTGCTCAGTTCTTGAAATACCTGCTTCACTTCTCTCCTGTGATTTGTCTGTCACTTGGCATGAGTCATGAATATTTCTGATGACCTCTGCACTTCTAATCAATGACCAATAAGTGGATAAAGAATAAAGATCCAGCAAAAGACAGAGGATCTTAAGAGTGACAGTTTGAAACCCAAGGAAATTCCAGTTCTTGCAGTAACAATATTATTTAAAATATTATTATTATTATTATTTTCTCGCACATCCTTTGCTCTATTTATTTCTTCAGTTATACCACCAATAAAATATTCAAAGCATAACACTGAAGTACAGATAAATGCCTTTGAGATTATTTTTTAAAGTTAAGCAGTTATGAGCAGAGATTCCAAAAATTTAAGAACTTCTTAGAAATTCATTTGAAAATTGAAAACTGAGTAAAAATGTCTAAACATGAAAGAAGGTGTCCTGTATTCTTCGAGAGTGAGACAATAAATAAACAATTTATAGTAAGTACCAGACACTGCAATGAGAAAAGTGAGTGTAACTCTAATTTACAACTTTGCTAAGATTTTTTTTTCTTAACTATTTTTATTATTTTATATGACTTGATAAAATAGATGGTTTCAATTTTAAGTTGGTTTAAGTTCAAAATGTCCCTTCTTGGTAGTTGAAACCTGACATTTTAAGCTTATAGGCAACCATGAAACCATTGTTACTTTAGGTGCAGATGACGTATACACTGAGTACTTTGCATCTTTGTAGGTGTATGTTTCAAATATTTCAAAAGTGATTTAGCTGAAGTGGTATTTCAGATATGTATCTGAGCATAACATTTTCACAATTAATTCTAAAACAATTCCAAACATGTTGCTTCAAAATAGCAAGTAAAACTTTATTTTTAACAATATTTTAATGTACTTTAGTTACAGTAATTATAAATATGACTTACACAGATACCTCCAATACATATGTGCATATGTACACAAAATAACTGGCCTCACTTTTTTTTTTTTAAATTTTTCCATTGCTATTGGATTTTATATTGCTATCCATTACTGCTTTGATCTTTAAAAATGGTTCAAACCATTACTAATTTTAATTACAATGTTTTCTAAACTCTGAATTGACTATTGTCAAAAAAAAGTGAATTTATTATTTTAACCATGCAATATGCACATTTCTTAGCTTAATGAGATGCATTTGCTTAATATACTAACACTGACAATAGTGAAAAAACCTTAAATAAACAAAGTTCCTGAGCAGAGTAAAGGGCCCTGCTCACTTACATAGATATCTTAAAAATTATATATTCACTCAGTGCCAAGAGATTAAGATAATTGCTTCAAACAATGTGGGCTTTTATAAAAGGCTTTTCTTCCCACTGTGACATGAAGCTTTGAAGAGGATTTCCACAGAGATATGAAGGTTTCTCTTATGAAAGGAGTTGCTCAGACTTCAAACATTTTTCATATTAATGGAAAGAAAAATAATCGCAAAAATTATAAGCTTGCTCCAAAGGCAAAATTCAAGACTGGAATGTGTACATCAGACAAAAATCAGGAGAAACCAAATGTTCACCTCATCAGACAACATAAATATCTCTATTATGAGTCTATCTTCACTAGAAATACATCTTTTAGCAGAGGTTACTGTAGATTCTACCATATTACAGATTTTCCTCCAGGTAACATACAAGAAAATTTCCAAGCTCTGTATGGAAATCTCAAATATTTTTGAGTCTTGAGTAGGATAGGTGCTGCCTACTGAAGCTGGCTTTACTTGGTAACTAAAGTAAGTTCCCCCAGTTTTGGGAAATATACAATTTTCCAGACAAAACTAAGCTGATGGCTTTAAACTCTCTCCAGCTTCCTTAGAGGCAATAGGTAGAAGTGACAGAGGTCAAAGCTTCCCTTGAGTTCTGTCTCATGTTCTTCACTGCTAGAAGTGTAAGGGCTGGTTCCTGCCACGATCCTTCTTTCCCTGACCTGCTGCCCCTCTCATCCAGCACAGGCCTGTGCAGAAGTACTAGGAACCATCACTGCTAAAGGCCAGCTGAGAAAACTGTTTCCAGACATTCAAAAAATTTGTTATTTATTGAAATACCTGGCCATTCTTCTCTATACCTGTCAGGGAGCAGTGAGAGTCAGCTGCTTCCTGAGTGATGGGAAGCCGAGACTTGACAATGACCCAACACAGGCTTTGCCCTTGTTCAGCCTTCAGGTAAACTTCCCACAGAAACCTGTTCAAACCATACATCAGTGTGTCCCTGGAGAGAAAAATATATTATGATTGTAACGTGAAATAAAACCAGTGTTTCTTCAAAAAGGGATTTTTTTTTGACTTGAAAATTCCAATAGTTCAAAATTTTTGCTCCAAATTATCACAGAAATAGATTTTTCCATGGATTTTTTTTCTGTTTTGCATTATAAGTGAATGAAAAAACAGACAGACAAACAAATTCACCCAAAACCCCCAAGCAAACATAAACCAAAAATGTTGATACAATTTTTAATTATTAAAGTCAAAGAAATGCTTAAAGAAGTCAAAAAAATACACATTTTTACTTTCCCTGTTGAACATTTGTTGCTGTTTCTAACAACATGTTTCTTTTAGTATGTTTTGGTTCTGACAAAGCTGTTTATATAATCGACACCTGCTTTGTTGAAAAAGTTTCAGTATGCCTTACTGGAGGATTTTGATTTGCAAGGAAGAATATGTGAAGAACCATATACTCTGGCTGTGTTCGTGAACATTATATGTTAGAAAAAAAAAAGATCATCAAAACATTCTATAGAATGTAAACACTTTGAAAAAAGGAAGCAAAGGGAAAAGATGGAATGTGATACAGGATGAGTATGAGATGCGAGAAAGAAAAACTTATGTGAGAACTAGATTTATTGGTAGAGCCAGAGCTTGTTCAGTTTCAAACTCAAGGGACTGACAGATTCAGCTAGCCATTGTGCTGCTGAAAACTGAAAACAGTGTAGCTCAAATACTCCTTTCAGAAAGAAATGCAAGAGTTTTATAACTGTGTGTGAAATATGTATTTCTTTCTATACGTACTTATGTATATAAATATAGGCTCATGTATGTGTTTGTGTGATATGTACATATTAAATCTGATTCAATCATTATGAGAGCTGTGAAGAGTGCTTATGATGGATAAAGATGACAACTCAGACATCCTGCGGAACTGCATCTACTTTGAACATATTTTTTTAAAATGTCCATGATAAAAAAATGGACTGAGGAAAGCCAAAGTCATTATTTTGTTCTGGAGAAAGAATAGGTAGATTCAAGTGCTGTGATATAGTAATTGCAAAAATAATGATATTCATAGTACAGTATAATGCAATGGTTTTATCTTTCTTCACATGATGTAGGAAACAACTTCTAGATATTATTATCCTGCTGCTCATCCCTCTTTCCTTCCTCAACCATGCAATTGTCAGTCTGTGTGCCAAAGAAGACAGTCACAAGGGGGCTAAGAAGCATAAAAGCAAAGTCTGAAATGACCATATTGCAAGTAGTTTTAAACAGAAGATCAAAGTTATGGGGTGCTGGATGAAAAACTGAGGGATGAAAAGACTACAATAGAAGACCTGGGCTGTGTTTCAAGACATTCAACTAATTTCTTCTTGTCATGTTATGAAGAATTGTTTAAAACATAATTATTATTTTTTAATATATATTATTCAATAATAATGAAAGACAGCACTACTGGTATAACCAGTGGAGGTAGAATCTAGGTATTGAAATCAATCACTAGAGGAGGCAGGGTAGAGAGCGGCTTGATATTATCAGAAAGTCAAACTGTTCCACATATTCTGGTTATGTTTGTGAACGTTGTATATTAGAAAAAAAACATCATCAAAGTACCTAAGGAAAGATCTGCAGTACAGGTTCATGATGAACAAAAATGTTAAATGGGATTTTATTGACTTGTTCTTGCGATATGTCAGTAATTTGACTTTTTCCATGAACAGCAAAAGGGAATGCATAAGAAGAGCAACATGACTACTGCTTTAGAAATAAAGGATAGTATTATACTGTACTGTTTCCAGAATAATATATATGTTTTCATGTGATTGAATTAAGCTGTGCTGCCTCTCAATAGATTATTTTCTACACCTGCATTTCAACATAAAAAAAAAAGTTTAGGTATTGATTTTGTTTTTTCTTTCATCCTTCGCAGTAAGTTGCCTTAGGTACAGTGAAAAGTGCTGACAGTTCCAAAAGAAAATCACCAATTGGCATACATATAGGATTTCACAGATAGCTGGTTAGGTTGTTTCTATAATGGAATATTCACAAAGTTGTGCCAATAAATTACTGACAAATGGAGCTCAGAGCCCCTCCAGGATATGCTTGTTTGTTTCACTGTAGCTCTTAGAATATTTTATTACTATTTTACCTCTTTGATGCACTGACTTGTCACAACATTTTAGTCAAATTGCTTTGTTTATATCCCAAACCTTTAAAAACACAATTTGAAACACAAAACAAGAATGTCAAATGATTCCTCTTTTACATCAGTATCTCTGCATTCTAAGGATCACTCAGTGAAAAATAATTGGGAGAAAAGAATTCTCTTTGTATTAAAGGCTCGTAGAATACCAGGATTTGTTTCTTCTGAACATTTTTGCAGATAGACAAAGGAACACTCAGCATGTCCATTCAGTAGATAGTCATTTCTGCTACCCCAAACCAGAAGGATATTAGCATTGAGCTCGATGATAAGTAGCATTGAGAAAAAACAATTTTTCAAAAACCAAAAAGAAAATATGTTTCTGAATGCCAAGTTATTAAAAATGACAATTAATAATAATATGAATATTCCTTAATTTAGAAGATATAATACTGAAACACATGCTTTGAAAAATTAATCTTTGTATCTACAAGAAAGAAAATTAACAATAAAGCCTAAACTGCAATCACATAGGTGAATTACTAGAAAATTTGAACACTTGATCTTGACTCCTGTGTGTCTTGTAACATCTCAAAACTGCAAATAGCAACAAAAGCTCATACATTTTCAAAGTAGCAGAACTGACTTAATGTCTGTCTTTCCTTCTCCCATAATGAAGACAATTGCACCTTTTTCGGAGTTATTGCCTGCAATTACTGCTTAATCTCAATTAAGTTTTTAATATCATTGCCTATATAGAAGGACTTGATAAAATACTTAAATTTTCAGGAAAATTCTTCAATATATGTGTATGGATAGACTGGAATCCCTTTTCTCAATGTATTCATTATATTAAGCACAGCCAGCCAATTTAAAGTTCTGAACATAGGGAAAGCCCAGAATAAGAGCCAACATAGCTTTCAGAAGAGCTGTGATAATATTCACTGGCAATTGTCTTCAGGCAATATGTTAAGATATATTCCTTGGTCTCCAAGTATGAAAAATCCCACCAAAAAGTATTGACACAGGTGCATCAAGAGCTGGCTGTCATCCTTCGTCTTCAAATGACGCAAGTAAAGAACATAATCTTTGCTAAAGGCTGTTTGGCAACCTACAACTTTTTCCAAAATTTCCTGAAATAAAGTGCATTTTACTTGGCTGATCTACAGCACACCTTCCCTTCTGATTGATCTCCTTGCAAGTTGATGGAAAACTTGAAGTTACTGAACATTGTTTGCAGCTGCATTGATCAATATCTGATCAATTCTCTGCCCTGGTGTTTCTGTAACAGCATCCCATAGAGACTGGCTGGCACAGAAGTCCACAGGGCTCACTCTCCTTGCAGTACCTCAGTGGGAGGTCACCCTTGGGAGGGCTGGAGACATAAGGGAAAGCATATTATGGAGTTATGACCCTCAAATTGTGGCATTGGTTCCAAACAATGAGATGAAGAACATACAGAGAAGAGAAGGTGCACCCAGCTCTGAAACTGTGATCCAAAAAAAACCCCTTGATGATCCCTTGGAAGAAGCTTCCAAGTTCCCTAAGGAGGGATGAGTAACTTCTCACTGCTAACCTGAGCCAGAGGACTGATTCGTGGGGCCTCTCAAAATGGTCAGGTCCCCTCACCTGGGCATTTGACTTTGCTTAATTTTAAAACATTAGGTAAGGAATGAGATGACAGTTTTTTGTTTGTATGTTTGTTTGTTGCTTCTGTTTTTGTTTGGTTGGTTTTTTGTTTCTTATTTTGTTTGTTTGGTTTTGTGGTTTTTTTGGTTGGTTGGTGTGTTGGTTTTTGGTTTTTGTTTCCTTGTTTCTTTTTGGTTTTTTGGTTTCCTATCTTCCTGTGTAAAATGGTGAAGGAAGAGCTAGGAATTCAGCCTCCAGTCAAACATTATGCAGAGCAGTGCTCAATATTGGGTTTTTTGGTTTATTGTTCTAAAGCCCCTATTTAAGAAGCAATTTTAAATTTTGTATCTGGCAAAATAGTGCTGGCAAACAGATCTGGCAAACCAAGTGCTGGCAGAGCAGCACTAAGCTGTAGGCCCCCATGTCTTTTATTGCATATTGTCTCCATTCTGCTGGAATCTTTTAGAGGCGATCCATTAACTGTAAAATATTAACATCACATCTTCCTGGTAAGAGTTTTATGTGTTAATTCACAATAAGGTTATTCTGTATAGGTTTTCTAATTTTAAAGAAGGATTAAATTCTTTGCCCTTAGTTAATTACTTTGGATTCCACTAAGGGTTGACAACTTTCTTTTAATACAGGTATTTTCTCAAAAACAAAACTTGTTTTTTTGACTTTTGTGGTGTGGACCTGATCTGATGAAGAAAGATCAATCACTATAAACCCAGGATTATTGAACAATCCTTAATATACACCACAAGAACAACATCTAGCTATAGATTACTTGAGCACATGTTAAATGTCCATTCCTAATTCTTGAATTTTATAGTTTAAATACTAATAGTGGCAACTATCTTCATTACTGTATTAGCATCCTCCCCCACAAAAAAAAAGTTAGTCCTGCAAAATAAGTTTTAGTAGTAAAGTTTTTTTTTAATTCCTCTCCCTTTACCACCACTCTCTGTTGTACAGGGAAGGCAGCTGATGGGCATTTTGGGCAGAGGAGTTCTTTCAAATAGGAAGTCTTGCACATGATTAAAAATTCACAAATAAAACTGTCTCTTGAAACAGTGCAAAGTTGAAATACAGTTAAGAAAAGTAAAAAAAAACACCTATTCTTAAGTGAATGCCTTACTCTTAATATAAATAATATAACTTTGAAATACTGTGCAACAACTCTCTGAAAAACTTCCTCTTTTGTTACCCATATAGAACATAAGTAACTGCTAAGTTTAGCATTTCTGACAGATAAAGCACAGGCTTTACACAAAAAAACCTTTTTCATGAACTATTTGAGTTCATGGACAGAAGGCCAGAATGGAGATTTGGAGTATGGGAAATTCTTCAAGATTTCAGCTGACAATTTATATTAAGCCAGATCAAGAGTAAGAGCAAGTATCCGTGATAAAGAATATTATAGTTTTGCAAGTGTAAGCAAGTGCAAGCAAGTGCAGCCTTACTGGGGATGATATATTCATTGACTTAGACATATCTGATGAAAACTAAGGTGCTTCCTTAAGTAGGACAACCAACTTGTAAAGTGTTTGTGGACCTAACTAGGACAATTTGGGGGGCAAGGGCAGGAGGAGGACAAGATACAAAAAGCCCTCACAGAACCACCACAACAAAATCCCCAGCAACAGTGAGACAAAGAGCTCTGCAGGCACCAAGCCAGAGAACAAGGAGCAAGAGGATCTGCTCCAGGCTCTGGAGCAGAGATCCTCATGCAGCCCATGGAGAAGACCACGGTGAAGTAGGTTGTCCACCTGCAGCCCATGGAGAAGCCCATGTCAGAGTAGACACATATACCCTGAAAGGAATTGCAGCCCATAAAGAAGCCATGCTGCAGCTGGATTATCCTAAAGGACAGCAGCACGTGAAAGAGATCCAGCATGGAGTAGGGGAAAAGTCTGAGGAGGAAGAAGCATCATAGAGGAGCTGTTATGGACTAACCACAGCTCTCATTTCCCATTCCCCTGTGCCACTCAGGTGAAGGAGGCAGAAAAGTAGAGAAGCTGGAAGTGAAGGAGAGAAGTTGAGCCTGGGTAGAAAGAGGGAGAGGTGAAGGAGGTTTAGATTTGTTTTGATTTCTTTTTTTTTTTCCAGTTTTTAGCTCTGATATTTTTTAGGCACATAACTATATGCAAAGGTAATTTTCAAACCCATTTGATGAGCATGACTGTTAAAGGAAGTTGAGTGGCAGCAAGGTGTTTTGCTGTTCTTCATTACAAAATTCAGTATGCTGACACCATTCTGTTGTCATATAGGAGGCTGATGTGTTTTTCATTCTACATTCTCCAGATCAATGATTAGGTTAGAAAGAGTGGGATGCTGTGGCTCTGCTCATCATGCGAAGTTTGTTCCACAGAACAATCCATATTCAATTCATTTGTTTTCCTGAGATCACGAGTTAGAAGACATGACGCTGATTGGCGGAAGGTAGACAACGTAGCTCACTGAAAATCATGGTCAGTATCAGCAGTTAGTGGTCGAACTTTGCTAGAACCCAACATTAAACAATATTTTCAGTGTAGGCAGGTCCTTGTCAGCCCCTTCTGACTGTTGTTAATTTATATGCCTACATCGCAAACACAAAAACAGGACCAATTCCAAGGTTATCATTAAATCCTTTGGTAAAATCATGTCATCTTGTTCCCTAAATTCCAGCTATAAAACCATGCTCTAGAAAACAAAACCCAAAGCAGCATTGCAACTGAGAAAAGGACTGTCAGAAAAGGATCACAGTCCAAAAATGGGGGAATGGACTTTCCACTGAAAATTGTGTTTTCTGACTTCAGGAACCCAGGCCACATGAGGCTGATACACTTCAGAACCTGCTTCCTTTGTGATTTTTTTTATGTTTTTCCACAAAAGAGATTAATGTTGTTCATCTTTTTAACCTATCTTGCTTTTAAATAGTCAAGAAACTTAAAATTTCCTTGGCTTATGGGAATATGATTCTGAGATCACGATATGATTCTGAGATAATTTGTGTAGCTTGTTAAAGCCTTGTAAAGGGGAATTTCCATCTTGAATACATTCAGTGACAAAGCTTCTCTTGAATGCATTTGGACAACTGCTGTTGATTTTAATGCATGTATCAGCAGGTCACATTTGGCTCATGGTCAAGGTTATTCTTTACTGTAACTTTTATTCTTGTACTGTCCTTTTCAAGGGCAGGGCACTGAAAGCTGACTTTAATCCAAAGTAAATATATACTTTTGATATTCGTCTGTTCTTACTCAGCCCACTTAATTATAACATTTTGAAAATGCTCACAGTACAATTTATTTCTTTCTTGTTATTAAGCTTAGAATCATTAATTTTTCAGCTTCTGTATAACTGAGAAACAGCCATTTTAAAGATTTTTTTTTTTTTGGTACTTCTCTCAGATTTTGGTGATAATGATTCTGCATCATTCCTAAACTTTGCTTCTTCCCACAGTCAAAGAAGAAGTCCATTTTTGGAAAACATTGTGGTCAGAGACTACCTTATTGCACATAACTAGAGAAACAGTAAATTTCCCCTCATATAGGCACAGTGCAATTCAAACAAATGTATTAAGTGTTGAAAGAGGCAAAAGCAAATAATGCAAATATAGTGGAACCTAAAAAAATATGCAATTATGCTCGGACTGTATTTTGCACTGCTACACTCACTCTAAGACATGCACTAAGATGACATAAATGACAGCAGTCGTACAGTAATATTGAAAGTATTAGAAAGATTGGGTTGATTTTTATAAAAAAAAATCTTAATTAAATAAGGGCAATCTGGCATTTTAAATATCCCTTCCAAAGCTTATCCTTTATTTTTAATTTGCTTTTGCAGAAAATCACTCCCCTTCTCCACAAACCCAAAGCAAACCTTAAGGTGTAATTTTTCATTTTCTGTTATTACTCTGTGCATTGCATGAGTTACTCATCCAATAAATTTAATTTAAAAATAAAATATTGATGTTTAAGGAAGTGTCATGAAAAAGACTGATGTGTTTTGAATTTGGAAAATAAACAACTCCTGCTATTTTTGTTAAAACACAATCTGCAACTCTTAAAAATTGTGGGGTGAAGTGGATTACTTCAGACAAAAAATTATTTTCTTTTGTCAGAAATGGCGGAGAAAATGTTTGATTTTGTGTTTAATCACTGCAGCTAATTTCGGCCATCTGTCTATTTGCTGTCTTAGAATTTGCGATCACTTAATGTCAACCTAATTATCATCCCCTGAAATCTGACATTTCTTCGTGGTGCTGTAGCTGTATCATACACTTTTTTAAGCTTTTTAATCTAAAGAAAGACTTATCATTCCTGGGCATAAACCGTGTGTCTAGAGTTTTTGCCATTCTCAATATTTCACAACAACATAGAGTAAAAATATTTAAAATATAACCTTAACATGTTGTAAGAGAAGTAAGTGAACAGATTTATGACTAGTAAAGCTTGAAAACTTCTTTAGCTATTATTTCTTTCAAAACCAGTAATATACTCTAGAGAACACATAGCAAGGAAGCTAAAGATACTACTACATTGAATATGTCTCAGTGTATTATAGATTCTGTGTGGTGGGAGTTTTAAAATATTTGTATTATTTTAAAGTATCATTCTCCAAGGAAGGTAAATGGGAAGGGGCATAAGACAAAGAAGAAAAAAGTGGTTTTATTGGCAGTATATATTAAAAGGAGTTAACTGTAAATCTCATCAGTTGACTGTGCTTATTTCATTGCTTATTTAAATATTTTTTTTCCACAAAGATTACATGAGATTTCATCCCATGTACTGATAAGATATGCTATCAAGCATGATAGGGATCTGTTCCCTTTTTTCACTTGGGTATTAGTGCTCAGAAGAACATAGCTTCTGGTTTGGGTGTTTTTTCCTAAATATAAGTGCAAAGGGATGACTAAACTTCACTATTCTTTCATCCAGAAAAAGATTATTTTCTTGATGAGGGAAAAAAAAAGCAAACAATTTAAAGGTGGTTCAGTTTGGCAAAGAAAAT
Organism: Cnemophilus loriae; assembly: GCA_013397755.1. Taxonomy (NCBI): domain Eukaryota; kingdom Metazoa; phylum Chordata; class Aves; order Passeriformes; family Corvidae; genus Cnemophilus; species Cnemophilus loriae. The sequence continues at coordinate 384,616 of VZTF01003093.1, forward strand.
AGAAGCTATCTTGCTGTCGTTGTGAAAAGAGAGAGTGCCAGCTCAAGTTGTCCATTAAAACAGAGATAAAATGAGAGGGAAGGTAGATCTTGTTTTCATTCAGCTGCTAAGCAGATATCCCAGCAAGCAACACATATTATATGGCCAAGCTTGACAAGCTTGCTTAAGAGAAATCCTTTCCACAGTTCTCCTGCAAAGACAGCTACATTTGCGCTTCTCTGCCTTTCATTCAAGTATATTTTAAAGCAATTTTCAGTCAATGTCAGTGAATTAAACCTTACAGCAATGTTGTGAGACACTGAAAGTTTTGTATCTCTGTTTTGTGACTTGAGGTATAAACGTTTAAACCATAAAAAACTTTCACTGTCTGATGTAACAGTTGAATGGAATTTGGAAGCACTAACCCAAAATGCAAGTCTTTGACTCTTCCTGCATCTACAGTCTAATGCTGGCGATGCCAAAACTGTATTAATGAATCAAATTAATTTCCTGGGGAGAAGGAAGGTATTACAGCTAAATTAATGAGAATTAAGATGCTTTAATACTTAACTGGAATAAAAATACTAAGCAACTGGAGCAGGGATGGGAAAACAGGTTTTTCTTCTCATATGAGTACATAGTGAAACATACATAGTGAAACGGTCATTTTCTTTTCCTCAGATTTTTTTGTCCTGTGGACTTGCAGTTCTCCTTTGCAAAGTATACGTCTTCAAAACTACAAACAAACAGAGATTTCCTACTGCCATGTGATCAAATCTTTGTCCAGGAAAACAGGAGAGAACAGAACCAGATTCCAAGATCTGTAGTAGACTGTTCTTCCTAAAACATAATTTAAAGATGGAATATGAAGACAGGGGATGCTAAAAAAGGAAAGTCAAAGTGAAAGAAAAAATGAATATCAGATGGAACGAGGATGGGGCAGGGGAAGGAAAGACTGGGCAGAGGTGTCCGTCATGTCATGTGTTAATAAACTGAGAACTTTATTGCATTTAAATGGTTATACTGCTTCCTATTCTTTAAATGGATTGGTTATAACTGTAAAGTATGGCTCTGCATAGCACTGCAAACCCCACCATAGCATGTGTAAAAATATTAAAAATAAGAAAATCCCAGTGGTGTCCAGACCAATGTTTTTTGGATGCATTTTTTCATATTTATAAAATACTACTAAATTATTATTATTATTAAAATAATACTACAAATAATACTACTGAAATTCTACTATAAATAATACTAATAAATAATAATTTAATGCTGTGGGGTATTATAGTGGGTAAAAATACCCAATATTTCTTCATCAAAATTCTGGAAAGAAAATTCATTATTTCGCAAATTAAAAGAAAATTCTACTTTTCTTACTGGCTGTTTTCTGTCCATCTTCCAAGAATTTACACTTTATTCCATGAAACTGATGACTCAGTCTGTTTTCAATGCTTCTGATTCTGTTAATACCATCCAGGCTGGAATTCACAAAGTTACCATGGGTCATGAATTAAGAATAATTTTGCACAACTTAGCTCCTTCTGCTTCCACTGAACAAATGAACACCCTTTCTCAGAATAGCTTTGAAGAACTGAAGATAAGTGTTCATGTGTTTTAAGAGAAGAAATAAATATATGAAGTACAATTCCTTTCGTATGTAGTTAAACATGTTTAAACAAATTTTCCACTTGCTTTTGCAAAGTGAGCATCACTTATAAAATTAATAAGAATTTAATGTATTTTCTGTGGTATTTGCGTTCTTTTTCCTCATTCGATTCCAGGTTGTATTCATTTTAATGATTTGGTTGCTCATTTTCTTCTATACTCTAAACTTATTTTTAAGGTTGATTTTATTTTGTCCAGTGAATGTGAAGATTCCTATACTGTATTTGTAGACAGTTATTTGCAGTCTAAAGGAATTACTCTCACAGTAGCTTATAGTTCTTGGGTGAATAATATCCTGTGCTCTTTGGTTTGAATGTTCACTATCGTCTTGCACATAAAGTTTTTAAGAAGAGGAGATATTACTAATTTTAAGAACAAGAGACTTAAACTGGTAATTATTGGTATAAATAACATACTTCATGTATTATTAACTGTGGAAATAATAAAGCAAATCCATTACTGATGTGTTCAATTCAAGACTAACCTTCATGTATAGACTTGCACTAGCTCTGCACCTTCATTCCTTACTTATTATCTCCATGTTCTTTTCTCCTTTGTTGTCGTCATGTTTGTTCCTTTGCTTCTCTCACTCTTGCTTTGGCTCCGTCTTCTCTCACTCTTGCTTTGGGTGCCTCTTGTCACTTCTTTTTTTACAAGTAGTATCCTTTCCAGTTGTCAATAAATTCTTTGAATAAATTTTGTCTTTTAGAGAACTAGCTGTTTCACAGCACTACAACAAAGGTTAAATATCAACAGAAACGAATGTTTCAGTTTATCTAGTTCTATTGTTTCTAAGAAACATTGAACAAACTGTGGCTTTTATAATGTTAAACTGTATTGAACTAAATACTTTCCAAATTTCCAGTACTTTGGATATAGCCTTCAATCTGAAATGATTTAAAGTTTTGCTGTAAGAAGAGTTGGTTTTGAGTACAGATTCCATTGTACAGCTTGGCCACCGATGTATCCCTCATATCAGATGGCACAGCAAATTCCAGTTATGCTAGCTCTATCACACATTTGCTTTGTATCACGTTGTGAAATAATTCAGTGTGTTTGGGATGTATTGGATTCACTCTTTATGTGCAGCAGTGTTCCATGGGTGTCCTGTGCTCATTTGCCGGAACTTTATGTGAGCTGTAGCCCAGGCAAAGAGAAACTCAAACTCACTAGATCACTGCTAAAAGAGGCAGGCCTGTGCTAGTTTTTGCAATAATACTTCTTTCTCTCTTCCCCCTTACCACCACCCAGCAGTATGCAAGATTCACAGACATTCTGAAAGAGGTAGTAAAATTATTACTTTAGGCTTTGTCTGAAAATCAGAGCCATCGCTTCATCACTTCATCACTTAATCACTTCATCACAGGCCTCTTCCTCCCTGGAGTGGACTGGTGCAAGACAGATTTTGCCTAATATAGACTTGAGCAATTCTGCTAGAGTAAATATTTAAACCAAAGCTATTCTTTCAACAGCTCCTTAAAGCTTAATTTTATTCTTCTGTGTTTTGCCTGTGATTCCTTTTGGTGGGGGAAAAAAAAAAAAAAGAAAAAGAAAGAAAGTAAAAACGACGGCAGTGTCCAATTATTTATGTGCTCTGAGATGATCTTCCCTCTGAGAAGTTTTGGATATGGGGAGTAAATTCTGTTCTCTGCAATATGGATCTGTGATTAGACTCCAGAGAGCCAGTACTGACAATAAATTTTTTTGGGATTGTGCCTTCTCAATGGTTAAGCAAACATGCCAAATTGACATTTTAACCAAAAATGCCATAAATATTAGGCCTTTGGGAAGGGGGAACACAAAGACCTCAAATAATTTTTCTGTGATCTCATAGCAATTAAAAAAAACCCATGGTAGAGTAGAACTAGTATTTTGCCTTACGTGTCTCTGGCACTATTGCATCCCAGCATAGAGGAGACATCCTGTTATCTAGATTCCATGTCACCAAGTCAAGTCTGAAAACAAATTCTGAGTGTTGCAGTGGCCAATGGAAGTCAGGTTAGCACGATATTTAATTTGAATTTGATGGCAACGTATATAATTACAGGAACACCTAAATTAATGGTTGATAATTGCAGTAATAAAAAACCTGTGTAATACATTGAATAGTCGGTCAGTATAAACACTGATATAAGTGTTTATACAAAAACAGACTAGTTTAAGGCACACCACTCAAAGGCAAATATTGCTGAAGATTATTTCCATCCTGAAATTTAACTTTTAATCCCTGGCCATGTAACGTAGGCATTTTTCAGAAAACTGTGCCTTTTCTGGAAAAAAACAACATACTTCCTAGAACTTATAATGGCTTTTAACTGGTTAATACAGCAATGCTTTCTCTAAGTAATTAGTTCATAGATGAGACTACAATCTAATCAGCTAGGTGATGAGTTCAAGACCCTGACTTAGTGACTTGTACAAATTTAGATCAGGCCTTTGCCCTTGAATATAGAAATAATTCTATTACCTGCTACTTGCAAAAGCATGGGGATATATTTTCTAAAAATGTAAGATGCACACTGCAGGTTCTATCAAAGCCCCAGCTGAGCATCCCCTCTGTAAATACCCCAGGAAAAAAATACAAACTGGTGCAAGTATGTAGTGGTAGTCTCTAGATAAATTCACGATAACCACTGAGCTGAATCCCAGGTGCTCCTTGGTGACAGAAGCAGGGTATTCCATGGTATACATAAAAGGCCATAGATCCTCTTCTGTGAAACCATCAAACCCCTTTAGTACTGCAAAAGTTTTGTGGCAAAAAGTTCCACAAGTCCTCTCTGCATGGTGGATGGGCGTATTTTCTTTAGTTTCTTTTGTGCTTGCTAGTTTATTTGATGCCCTTTTGCTCTTGGACTAGAAAAAGTGGGTGGAAAATATTTTCTTTCCCCTTCTCTTCATCAGTCTTTTTTTTCTTTTTAAATCTGAGGAGCAGCCAGCTGGAGCATGAAATTAAGCAAGACATTAAAACTTAAACTCTTCAGACTTCAGTAAAGCTTTTAGTTTCTTGCAGTTTATATCAGACTTGGATAGTTTTGTTTGGACTTACATAATTTTCAGTCTCACATAATGTAAGAATTTAATACAGTTTAAGTAAATTTCCAAGCCCAAATTAAGAACTGAAAATATTGCTTTAAAATGGAAGTTTTAAAATGGGCTGCAATATTTCTTGCACACAGCAAAAAATATTGAGAAGGCAGTTTGCTTTTACTCTATAAATATATTTAACAAGTTTTCTAATGCTTCACTAGAAGTTTGACATTTGAGTCAAATGGGCATGACTAGAAAACATTTAGACGAAAAAGTGAAAGTAATGAAAGACCAACATGAGTTGATTTGAATGAAGATAATTTAAGCCACTCTTAACTACCTAATCTTTTAACCAGTGCTTTTCTAATTATGATTTGGGAAAAATATATTTAGGCAGATGGTGTCATTACCTGAAGATGTAAATCTTCATAAAGTGCTAATGAAGCCTGACATTTTCCTACAAGGTTAGGACAATGTTATATTGCTGTTTGTCCACTTCTGTGAAGCAAAATGCATTTAAGAAGAATTTGCTGAACACTTGAAACCACTTAATTGAGATTACCCAGAGAATGACTCATCATTGTGATTATCAATCTCTTCAGGTCTGCAATCATGTAGCAATAGCAGCAACTCTTTTCTTTAAAAACTCTGTGGCTACAATCTGGTTGCTTTTTGCTTTCTGTCAGTCCTTGAAGTGATTTGCAGCTTTGCGAGAGTTTACTCAGGGCACTCGTGAGTGTCACATTTTGGACATATTCAGGAAATAGCACAGCAAGAGGCTTATTTTGCAGGAACTCTAAAGAAGATAATGAGAAAGCTTGCTCGGTGTTTGGTAGGAAAGATGACATTTTGACCAGTGCATAAGGGACATTTGCTGCACAGGGCTGATATTACAACTTGACTTCCAGTAGCAATTAAGCTAATTTTGTAGTAAAAGTCTCATTGAAGGCCAGATGGTGACATTATTATGTTTCTAGGTAATGATAGGTGACGGTAGGTAAGGTGAGAGGACAAGATCTCTTTCCCTCATTCTAACATCCTGTGCCTTGTTTTGAATCCAGTCAGAAAACACTGAGCACCACCTGACTGCAGCTTTGATTTTATCTTTACTTGTGAACTAAACTGTAGAGGTTAACTTTACATTTTACTTTTTACTGTATTTTCTGCATAATTTTCTGGACTTTTAATGCAAATTTTATTGAACCAATACATTCCAAAGATGCCGATGTGTGTAACTTTCTGTGCCCTTTCTTTTTCTTATGATAGTTTTTCTTCATATGAACCAGTAAAATGCAATATTTTGATAGAGCAACACTGGTTGTGGAATTTTTTTTTGAGTTTACAAATTGTAATTTGTTGGCAATCTATATGCAATAAAAGAGATCAATAAAAAAAGACTACAGTAGAAAATGAACAACAGATTGAAATGTTTTGTACATTTACGGTTATTTAAATTGTCAGTTGCTAACTGTTTTGCAAGGTGCAGCAACCTTGTCTTGGAAGAAATTTATTTCTTTATATCACTAAGGTTTAAAAATATCCTTATATACCTAGGAACTAAAAATATTTAAACTAAAATCTGAACTACTGATATGAATCTGTCACATTGGATGCAAATTATGATTCTATGTATTGTTACAGTGAGCCAGTTTCTGTCTTATTCAAGCCTCTGTCTCATTAGCCTTAGGCTAATATTAAAACCAAGATATAAGTCCATTTGAACTATGCAAAAATAATATTTTTCTAACTTTATTGCCTCTCCTTTCTTTTGAATTTATTCTATTTTTATGTTTTCTAAAATTTTACATGGTTTACTGCTATTTTTTGCTTTGTGGAAATTATTAGTCTTATAGTTTAAGTTTTGGATATTTTTTTTTTTATCAGCCTGGAAAACATCTCTTTCATTGAATAGTTGTCCAGCTTTTTTGGTGGGAGTTTTCCTATCTTCTAGCAGATCTTATATCTACCATGAAAAATGGGTCTGACCACAGAATTTGTACATGTCATGGTATGGTCTCCAATTTACAACCACAGCTCATTTAATTTCTCTTTAGATGTAATCCATTTTCCCATTTGTAACTAACTTCACATGTTTCTCTAATTTTATCTGTTTGACATTATTTGCTGTAATAAATGCCCATTTCTTCTTCTGTTATCAGTGTAAAGTTGGGTTCATTTTCCCTGCTGGCTCTTGCTGAAAAATGTTTTGGTATAATGACTCTATAATCTTTTATATTTGAGTTGTTCTAAGAGTCAAAATAATCTTCTTAGTAGTACTGTGGCAAGAAATGTGTCACCATCTTTTCACTGCCTGTGTGCTGCCTGGTCTGTATTGAAAGTTTCTTCTTGGTTCCCATTCTAGAGTCCATTTTCTAGTGCTAAGATTTTCATAGAGAGCTGCACTTCAAAAGTAGATTAATAAACAGGACAGTACTTTCCCCCCCCTCAAGAATGTCTTGAGCAGCTTGATTCACTTTTTCCTTCTCTGATAGCCAGTGTCCAGATTGGCAGAGGACATCCTTCCGTCTGCGTCATTATTCCTGTCTTCACTATCTGAATATAGAATCATAGAATGTTTTGGGTTGGAAAGGATCTTAAAAATCATCTAGTTCCAAATTCCTTGCGGCACGTAAGGATAGTTTTCACTAGACTGGGTTGCTCAGAGATCCATTCAGCCTGATATTGAATGCTTTTAGGGATGGGGCATCCAGAACTTCTCTAAGCAACCTGTTTCAGGGCCTTGCTACCTGCATAGTAAGAAACTTCTTGCTAATATTTAATCTAAATCTAGTCTTTCACCATTTGAAGCCATTCCACCTTGTCCTGTCACTACATGCTCTTGTAAATAGTCCCTCTCCATCTTTCTTGTCAGTTCCCTTCAGGTACTGGAAACCCTCAGGTAGGTCACCCTGAAGCCTTCCCTTCTCCAGGCTGAACAATCCTAACTATTTCAGCCTTTCTTTCAAGGAGAGGTGATCCATTCCTCTAATTATCTTGGTGACCCTTCTCTGGCCACACTACAACAGCCTGATTCTTTCCTGTGCTGGGTACCCCAGAGCTGGATGCAGCACTCCAGGTGGGGTGTTACCAGAGTGGAGCAGAGGGGCAGAATGATTTTCCTCGATTTTCTGGCCACACTTCTTTTGATAGGAAACATAAAATATGAAAGGAACTTGGATGTCACTAACACTGATTTTCTGGTCTTCATTTGTCCTTACTGTATGTACCTAATTGCTGAGAAGGAATCTCTGTGAAAAATTTCAGGATGAATATTTTAAGTGTATCTCCCTAGATTTCAGTGTTGGTAAAGTATTCTTCTTAGAAACATAAATGATTTGCTGATAAACTTGTTCTTAGAGAGCTTTTTTTCAGCCTATTTATCTTGTGGGTACTGTTGACCTTATGTAATAATAAGCTTTAGAATTTAGTTTTGGGATCCGATCACTACTGCATTTTAAGCCACAGCATTTAAGCAGTGTTATAACAGACAAGTAGAATTTTCTTATGCTTGAAGTTTGAAGTATGTCTCTGACATTTTTGTGGCAGTTCAACAGTGTTCTGATTTTTTCAGTAGTGGGCATAGAGGGGGAAAGGAAAGGGTATTTTTTAAAATTTTTTGCTTTTGGAAACAATTTTAGAACGCTTGAGTGATTGGTCTTGTATGCTACTGGCTTTCATAAGAAACTTTGTTACTCATGACAGATGTTCCATATATTGATATAAAAATTTTGAAAAACTTAAGTTTCTATGATTCTTGTTCCCAGACTCACATTGGAAAAACTGAGGATTTTCATTAGCTTTATCACATCGAATATTAAGTGTACAATTATCTTTCAGCACCTCTTGCTCTATGTACAACCCTCTTCCTCTGTAGCTACTAAATACAAAAAACTGTATGCATGATATCTTACGATTTTCTCATATAGGGTTTTTTGATGTCTCTCTGGTATCCTTTCCAACGTGTAAGTGATAATGTTGGATAATGATGGTTTGGTGTGCTCTTACTACTTTCCTCTCTCAGGAAGTTAATGTGTTCCTTTTTCAGCACAGGCCGCAGACACTCAGACATGTAATATAACAAAGCATGAAAACAAGGTTTCATCTCAAATGATCTTTATTTTTCTCTTATAATTTATTGTGATAGAAGGCTTTTAAAATTGCCTTAATTTTAGTAATGAATAATGGATGGTGTAATTACATAGAAATAGCATTTAATTGTGCTTTTTTTCTTTGCACAATATGATATATTAGTACAGCAATTGAGGCCCATTAAACAGAAATAGACGATAGCATTCACAGTGTGTCTTGGTCATGACAGAAACCTTTTGCACCATTCTGTACTGTTTGACATTATTATGTTTGAGTGATTGCAATGAAATATGAACTCTATTGTAGCTAAAATTAAACATTAAAAACTAATTAATATTTGAAATAAATCTTACTTCACAATCCTAGTGAAGTAAGTGAATCCTTCACAACAATTGTTCCTGAATGATAGCTCGTTACACTCTTTCAGTATAACTTTCTAGTTTATTGAATTACGAGGAATAATTGTCTATTAATGGAAAAGCATATAGAATGTTAAACAAATTTAGCTAATTCTACTCAAGCTCATAAACCACCCATTATCCCAAATTACCACAATCCTTGAAAAATGTATAAGATTGAAAACAGTTGAAGAAAACTGAAAATATGAGCCTTTAAATGAGGGACTGACCATTCAGAGAGACAGGTAACAAATTCGGAAAATGAAATAAATGCTTTGTAGAGGGAGAAACCATATGGATGAGGAATTTATTGGATGGTCACATCCAGAGGGAGTGGTCAATGTCTCAATGTCCAGATGAAGATCAATGCTGAGGGATATCCATCATGGGTTTGTATGGGGACAAATACTGCAATGTCTTCATCAGTGTCCTAGACAGAGGGATGGAGTGTACCCTCAGCAAGTTTGCAGATGACACCAAGTGAGTGGTGGTGTTGATGCACCTGAGAAATGTGATGCCATCCTGAGGATGAGTTCAAGAACTAGTCCCATGTGAACCTCATGAGGTTCAAGAAAGCCGAGTGCAAGCGCTGCATGTGGGTCAGTGCAACCCCCGGTATCAACACAGGCTGGAGGGTGAGGGGATTGAGGGCAACCCTGCCAAGAAGAATTGGGGGTGCTGGTAGATGAGAGGCTGGGCATGAGCTGGCAATGTGCACTTACAACCCAGAAGGGCTGCATCAAAAGAAGAGTGGCAACAGGTCAAGGGATGTCATTCTGCCCCTCTACTCTGCTCTCATGGGTCTCCACTCAGAGTATCACGTACAGGTCTGTGGCCCTCAATGTACTGGAGAGAGTCCAGAGAAGGGCCATAAAAATAATGAGAATAATAGAACACATCTCCTGTGAGGAAAGGCTGGGAGAGTTGAATTTGTTCAGCCTGGAGAAGAAAAAGCTCCAGGGAGACCTTACTGAGGTGTTGAAATACGTAAAGGGGTCTTATAAGAATGATGGGTACAAACTTTTTAGCAACACCTATTGCAAGAGGAAAATCTATAATGTCTTCAGACTGAAGGAAGGTAGGGTAGATTAAAACAGATTAGATAGGATTAGATCAGATTTTAAGAAGTTTTTTCCAATGAGGGTGGTGAAACACTGGAACAATTTGTCCAGAAGTGGTTGATGCCTCATCTCTGGAAATATTCAGCATCAGGCTTGAGGCAGCTCTGAGGCAGCCTGATCTAGTTGAAGATGCTGCTGGTCCTGGCGGGGAAGATTAGACTAGTTGACCTTTAGAGATCCCTTCCAACCCAAGTTATTCTATGGTTCTGTTTCTATGCTTTGAGATAAAAGAATGAGCAGAGAAACTTCTTGTATTGGTAAATAAGAATTCATTCACTCCTATTAGTGAAGGTGCTGAAGAACTGATAAAAAACCCCCAACATTCCAGTGAACTGAGGACCTGAAATATCATAAATGGCAAAACTTTAGAAAGTCAATGTTAATAAAGTGCTATGAGTAATACTCTTCACTGTCTGCCTGAGAGAATCTGATTTGATTTCTGCATTTGTTCTTCTTCCTTATCAGGCCACCAGGATTCCAGCCAAGATCCCCTCTTGCTAAAACAAGCCTATGTCTTTGGATATTGTCCAGACTTTGCTGAAAGCATAGTGGCTGCTTTATTTTTCCATACAGTTGTTGCCCCTTCAGTACTTAACCCATACTTGGTAAAACACATCTGAGCATCATGAGTGTGAGAAGTGCTGCATAGGAATCAAACTATTCCTGTTAGGTTACTGGTGAGAAAAGATGCTGGAAAGAGAGGTATAATTCCAGGATGTGAATACTCAATCGAATTCACTCCAGGAAACCACAACCTGACTTTAATGAGAGCAGGAAAAGTCAAGTCTCCTTAAGGAACATTAAGATACCAAGTTGTGAGGTTGCTGTCAGAATACTGTGCACCCTGCAGCTGAGCTAGTTTGCCAAGCTTTATCGTGAGTTCAAATTAGCTAATTAACCACTACATTACCAGTAAGGTCATGCTTTCCTTAGCCACTCATCTCACCCTGCTTCTTTGAGAACCCAGCCCTGTAATCCTAGCCCAGACAAACATTCATTGTACTTAACTCCATCCTGTGCACTGGATGTCAGATGAGGAACAATCGTTTATGTGAGTGGAGTACAAAAAGGTTTAAATATCTCATTTGAGAAGCAGCTCCTCAAACTGGGCTGAAAAAACATAGAAATATTTAAATGTGACTATTTCAATATGTAAAACACCCTCACACAGAGGTAGATGAGCCAGGGTTAGAGAAAAATATTGGCAAGTTCTTGGAGCTTTACCGAGTAGTTTAACCTCCTTAAGGATGAGCCATCTCCTTGAAGTGAAATAAACCAGTGGCTACAAATATGCAGGAGTCTGAGGTATTTCAGCTATATTATTACAACCTTTGTTTGCGTGTACCAGACTCTTTCAATACGTTGCGATAAGAATTACCTAACTGAGCTCTAACTTGATTAGAATATCAGTCAAGTTTTAATCTAATTTCTATTTGAAATGTGTAATTATCTTGGAATCTAATCTTGAGATTAGGTAATGGCAGACTGAAGTCTTTCATTTGCCACTTGATTTTTTGTCAGTACATACCACAGCCGTGCTGGGGGTAGAACAGACTGTTTAGTAGGAAATGCCGTTTATGATGATATGAAGCAGTAGCTCAGACTTGTTGCCTCTAGCACTGCATGTAAATGTCTGGAAAACCACTGTTCTCCAATGCAGTGCTGAGGATACGTAGGTTGAAAAATGATAAGAATTGCCTCAATTTCCACAAATTCTGAATCAGAATTAATTAATTTTTTTTATGACTTCAGTATGTTCTCCTTGACAAATAAGGGTTTAAATGAGTATGATAGTTGTACTTACTGGTTAATTTTAAGAAAAAAACCACCACACTCTAAAAAGCCTAGGAGAATCTCTCATCTGATTATCTTTTAATTTGAAGAGCAACAAACCAAAGTCACTTGTACAAATATTTGGCAGTGATATCGGGTAAGATCATTAGGAGCTTTGAATTCCCAATGAATTCTTGAGGATTGGCAAGCTGCCAATGTGACTTTCCGAACTCACAAGGCTAATGCAGGTTATGTAAGACAAGATACAGACAGAAGACTAGATAATTCCGACTATTCAACACAATTTACTTAAACACCATTTGACTATGCTGTATAAGAGTCAGTTAGCGTCTGGGATGCATTTAGCATGCTGCAGGTGCTTCAATGCTAAACCACAACCTTCAAGTAATGACAGTTATGATGCAATCTGGGATGCAGCAGCTGCTTATGAGTATTAATACGGCATAGGAAAAGAAATTGTTTTTCTGGGCCCATCAAGCTGGCTTTGATTAGAGAAACACAGCAGAAATATTCAATTAAACAGTTCTTTCGGAAAAATGGCCTGTGCATCTTATTCTTTGAGCATTTCCAATGTGTAACTGGACCTGTATAATTTCCTGTCAGACTTGCCAACTCCTGTTAAGTTTTAGCTTTTGTCTTGCTTTCTTTAAATATTTTTCATTTGCAGGCTTTTTAACAAGCTGAATTAATGTGTCATCGCAATCATTGCTGAGTGAATAACACAGCCACACCACAAGGACCACAGCAGAAGGTAAGGAGACTGAACTAGCAGCTATTGCAGGAGTCTACATAATTTTAGTTAAATTAGTCTTGTCTATATAGTGTGTAGGTGTCCTTCAATTTTGTGTATTTTTATAAGCAGCGAATGAAATGCCTTGTTATATTTAAGATGTAGCAATGATGGCATATAAATCTCCTCTTCTCTCATCAAACTTTCATTATCTGCTTGGATTGCATTTCCTATAAAATGGGAAGTTCTTTTCTAAGGCTCTGAGACATGACTGACCTTAGGAGTCCAGACTCCTAGTCCAGACACTGCAGCTGCTTTCAGGCGCAGTAAACAGTCCTTTGTCAGCCCCTGCTTGCCAGCTCACTTGGGAAAATATTGGAAAGCACAGGTCCAGACCGACCATACTTCAGCAATTTCTTTTACTGGGGCTTGTGAGTCTAGGAGGAACCTGTCGTTTTCTCAGATGTTTTTTACACATTCAACTCACAGCTAAGTGTCTTGGTTATAGGAAGGTTTTGGGTCAGAGACAAAACCAAAACTCAGATCCTTTCTCTGTTATATTTATCACATTTCTTGTCAAATGTTGACTACAGATAACAAATGGGATCTGACATTTGAGCTGTGCGATCCCTCATGGTAGTTTGTCCCGGCTTTGAAATGTCCTTATGAGCGGAAACTGAAAGTGGGCAAAGAACATGGATAGTCTTCCTTCGCCTTGGGGTGAGGTATCTCCAGGTTAGAACTCTGTTTGTTGACAGGCTGGCACTGATCTAGCCTGCTTAGCTTTGAAACCAAAGACATAAGTTTGTAGGAGTGCATGCTTTCAACAAGCATGCAAATAATTGACTGATTTCCTTCCCACCTGGAATGAGTAACTAGTGCGTGCTAGCGTTAGAGGAATGAGCAGAAGTGTGAGAGTGCATCACTGCATATTTGCAATGGGTAGCAACTGTATTTCTTGAACTACTTAATTTCATTTGTCAGTCTCTCAGATTTGTTTTTTTCATGAGTATTTACCTTCTTATAGCTGTCCTCATAACTGTGATAATATTGCAGTAATCTCTGTGGAGAAGTATGATTTTTTCAAGATAAAAGACAGCAGCTGTCAAAGTGGAAAGAGCTCCCATTTTTGGCATATGAAAAACAAAAATCCTCTGGCAGCTAGAACAGGTATTCCTTCCTGAGAATGAATTTTCTATAATAAGTGCTTATAACTTGTTTATTTCCCAAATATATTTATCAAACTCACATGAATTGTGGAAACATTTAGATAAGTGTTGTTCAGCTTTGCTAGCTTTGTTGAGTGTGGCAGGGTGGAGGATGTTAATTTTAGCAGAGATCAGCTGATGTACATTGTTATTCCTGGAGAAATTTGGTCATGTGCCCAAGTCCTTTCAAAGTACAAAGCACGACAAGTGATGGTAGAAAACCTCTTATTCTTTGTGATTTTTTGACAGTATATCTATTCTTTTGCTTTGCTGTAGCAGGAGTCTTCCTAACATTTTTCTAATTCCTTCACTTTCCCATCTTCTCAGTCAAAAATAAAATTAAAAATTAACTAAGTGTTTATTTGTAGTCTATAAGTCCCCCCTATATTCAACTCATAAGAAACACAATCCTGTTCAAAGCACTGAAAACAAAAAAATATATATAGCATTGTGCATATGGGATGGGCAGAACTAACTGATGTTTCTCACTTTTGCTTCTCTTTTAATTTAAAAATGCCAACTCGGGTTTTTGGGCACCAATTGTTCATACCCTTTTCTAGCCAATATGGTATAAAATTTAATAACATTTCTTTTCATTTTTCAGTTACCTAAAAGCTCAGTTACCTGTAGCAGGGCAAAGTAATAACTTAGAGTGAATCCTATAGACAGGAGTATTTCCTAAAGGGACATAAAAATTGGAGACTTGATGTCTTACTGTGAAAATATGTCAAGACTTTTCCCTGAAAAGTTTGTTTAGTACAAAGTTCAAATTCCTTTAACATAAAATAAAATAAAAAAGAAAGAAAGAAAGAAAGAAAGAAAGAAAGAAAGAAAGAAAGAAAGAAAGAAAGAAAGAAAGAAAAAGAAAGAAAGAAAGAAAAAGAAAGAAAGAAAGAAAGAAAGAGAAAGCAAGCAAGCTGTCCTTCCTTAAACCTTTTAAACACAGCTCTCTGTCATGAGATTCATTTGCTTCTAAAATTGGAATCACTTTGAGCCTGAACAGGTACCCAGGACGCTCTTTCTCACAACTGGTCTCTGTAGAGTCCTTAACTGTAGATCAATGTTTCTGAATTTTTATAAGGACTTTAAAGGGAGCACTAAAAGGAAATTCTCTGTTCCTAGGTATAGTAATGCGCTGTTATATTTGGAGAGATATTACAAAGCAGTTTCCTTACTGGTTTACCTGAAGGACCTGTTGGGCATAATTATATATACCATTTTCTTTCCAGCCTGTTCATACTACTAGACACAGATAGAATCCTCAAAGTCTTTGTAAACGTGAAAAGAACTTCCAGTGCTACAAAGACTGCTAGAGAGAGCAAGGTGAGAAGATACAAGTCACCAAAAAATGAGGGTATTCCTAATAATGAGTGAAAAGTGTTATGGAATCAGTGTGTTCTTTTTATTTAATGCCATGAATGGTGTGCCTTCTTGCACTCCTAATGTGTATGAAATTTTTGTTTAAAGTGTCATCCTAATTTTTCTTCAGGTCTGATAATTTCAAGAAAACCTGAAAAAAGTGAATGGGACAAAACACTTATTTTGGATTTTTCAAGAATTCAAAAAGTCCTTTTGCTCCAAATTCCTAGTTCATTCACAGTCTTATCAAACTGGCTGTGAACAGATTTATTTTCTTTTCCAGTGCCTCATTCTTGTAATTTTCTTTGATGTCCTCTGAACACTAGCATTCCAAAATATTAGTCTAGTAGCACCTTGCACCTGTTGTTTTTGATTCAATAAACTGATTTCTTTAAAATATTTATGTAGGAAATCCATAGGGTGTGCACTGTTGACTTTTGAAACCACATATCTGCCTTCAGGTTTACGTTAACAACAGAAATCACTGACAAAATTGTACAGAACTGAAAATGAAAACCTATTTTGATGCAGATTTTAAAGAGCATTCTGGTTCTTGAATATGCAAAAATTAATTCAAAGATTCACCGACAACACTGTGTAAACTTTGTCTGTGTGCTCCCTGATTATTTGTACTAAATTCTAGAAATAAATGTGTGTGAAATCATGGTTACAACATCCTGTCTATAATTTACAGTGGTTGGGATTTTGATGGGGGGGGGATTGG
Organism: Cnemophilus loriae; assembly: GCA_013397755.1. Lineage (NCBI taxonomy): Eukaryota > Metazoa > Chordata > Aves > Passeriformes > Corvidae > Cnemophilus > Cnemophilus loriae. The sequence goes on from VZTF01003093.1 coordinate 400,713, forward strand.
TTTTGGGTTTTGGTGGAGGTTTTGTGGTTTTTGGGTTGTGTTGGGTAGGTTTTGTGGGTTTGGGATTGGTTTGTTTGGTTTTATTTTGTTGGTTTTTATTTTTTTTAATGTCTGAAATCTATCTGAACACAGATATAGGCAGCTTTATATTTACAGTCCACAGAAGTAGAAGTCTATAATCAGATCCTTCTGAATTTCAGTCTTTTGCACCCTTACAGCTCGGGGTGTGGATGTAACTGCTTGTGCAGTTTTCTATGGTATTGGAGTTTGTGAAATAGTAGAAATATTTAACTTGTTCTTCACTTGAATTTTCTTCCCATTTCCTCCCATTTCCTCTCTTTTCCCTCCATCTCTCACAAGGGAAATAGAAAGAAGAGAGTATAGACACTAAAACCTTGTGCTCATTTTTGATAGTGTTTTGCACAGTTTAAACATTTAGATGAGGAATGATCAGGATCCAGACCAGAAACCTGCATCAAATGGGAATATAATGAAATGTAATATAATGTATCATGAAATATTACATTACAAACAGGAAGAAATATGGTTATTTGTAATGTTATGAGCATGCAGTCTGCTTTGTGGTGTGATACTCACTACCAATCTCCAGTGAGTTCCTTAGGAATAAAGGTGTTTTACTTCTCACAAGATTCATAAGTAAGAGAGCAATACCTTAATAAAGGAACAATACACAATGCTTGTTGCTAAGGGAGCAAGAGAAAAGCTAATGTGTCATGCTGTATTGTCACAGCTGAAATCTTTATAAAGGATTGTATTTGATCATTAAGAGAAATTATCTCTGAGAAAAGATCAGAGAAGTACAAAGTATTTAACTTGTGCTTTGAACGCGAGCAGAAATTAGTCAGTTGGTGTTTGTTCATGCAGGAAGCTCAGTGCTGACAGTTTTCTTCTATATGACAAATTTAACTGCAGATATATGACCTTGATTTCCATAGTTCAACTCAAGAGCTTTTGAGGAAATTAAACTACAATTACAGGAGAACAAAACAAAGAAGTGTGGATCACCGCTCCCTGTCAAGTTATATTGATTGATCTAAATAACCACTACCACTGCTTCATTTCCACAGATTCAGTAAGATTTCCGGAACTGCAACACACAGGTATGCACAAACACAAGAAGGTGGCTTAGCTACTTGTCAAATTGTTTAAGCCAGTGGTTACCAAGGGATTTGATCAAATATAATGAAGAAAAGAATCTCATTAGTTACATCACACAAACAGATACACACACAGGGAATATTAAAACAGAGATGATTTTGTCAGAGAATTTAGGGAGGGAAAAAGCCTCACAAGTAGATTTATTTATTATTTTAAAATGTCACTGAAAAAATCCTGATGATTATGTCCAATACAGTAATAAGCTCCTAAGATTCTTTTTTGGTTAGACTCAGACAATAAACTTACCAAGATTTTTCCTCTTAAAGACCTTTAGAGAGCCAAAAGGTGTACTCTATAAATAAGAGATTCCAGTTATTCTTCTGCACCCTTGTGTGCCTGAGGCTATTCTCCTTCTCTCATCAACCAATTTAATAAGCCATTGACCATTTTATTATAGCCTTCATCCAGAAAAATACTTTTCTGACTGCTAGCACGTTTCCAAAGTGACACAGAAATGTCTCAGAAACAAGTAATAAAGGCCTCACCATGTCTGAGATATTTACTTGCAAGAGCGGTATCTGCTGGGAAAATTTGGTCTATTAAGAGTGAGACATTCATTCATTTCAATTCAGAAATCAATTCAATTTTCAGTCAAATGAATTTTAAATCAAACCGATTTTTTTCAGTTTTGAATTTCACTTAGACCTTGGCAGTCCCTCTCTAAATTAAACCAACTTTCACCATGAGTTGGTAGTTAACTGGTGAAATAAATCAAGAAGAAAAATTTTAAAAATGAAGCCAGATCAGTTCCTACATCTGGTTGGGTGTCACAAAAAGGTAGAAGTGAGTTGCTAGGCTGAAGAAAAGACAAGACTGCTTCTCACAGACACAGTGATCTCTCGTTCTGTCAGATGTTTTAATAAAGTTTTGCACTAATTCTTCTTGCTTCTCTCTGGCAAATTTTCCTCTTTAGATTTTTTGTTGCACTTCCAACAATCACTTCAAACTGCAGACTCTTCAAAACCATCCACTTACTACATTAGGCAATATTTATATGAATATTTTCCATGTCAAATATGTGTCTGCCCTGTCTACTCATTATCAAAGACCAGAATATTTTCTCATGGATTAAAAAGTTGAAAACTATAGCACTGCTAACAATATCTGATCAAGAAACGAGAGCAAGTAATAAGTAAAGTAGGAGAGAAAAGATGCACTGGGAAGAATGAAACTCAGTGGGTTTCAGCACAGTTCAAAATGTCAGAAGTGGAAATCAGATCCAGAATTGGCTTAAACCTCATCCTTTAATTAAATCACCTAAAGTTGGCATTTTTGCATTAAAAGGTGTAGGATTATTAAAATTAAATTTTGAAAATTTGGGAGCAATGAAATTTTGACCCACTAGTCACAGATTATCTGAGTGAAATTTCAGGGCAACTTGTATCAATCTTTGCATGTCACTACTTGACAAACCTAAAATATGACACATCAGTAATTTGCTGTGGCTATTGGTTGATAAAAATCGTGCAGGATGTCCTAGATTACTATCTTTATCAAGACAAACAATTCCAGGATCTCTTAATATCCTTTCTACACTTATATAGTCTGTGTAAATGTCTTTTGATGGTTTTTTTGATAGTTCATATAACTGTGCAATCATGAATATTTTATTTCAAATTATGGAATATTTATATTTAATTTAAGCTTTTTTTTTTTATTTCACTGCATGTAAATGAATTGAGTATAATAAGAGCTAGACTAACTGCGGTAAAGATATTTGCAAAAGCAGTTTTAAAATAAAAACCCTTCTTGCCCTTCTCAGTGAGTGACTCTACTCCTTTGTAAGTCTGCAGTCAAAGATGGGTTGGCAATGAAAACTTCCCACATGTGAAGGAAACTTCAAGTACCGTTATGCAGATCATCATTTAGGAGATACTCATCTCTGAACAGATGGTGAAATCTATTCAAATGAGTATGTAAACATATTTTCAAAGATCACAGCACCCTAAATAAGAGTGCTAGAATTTATTTATCTTGAACAGTTTTTGATGTCTTAAAATAAGACAGAGATAAGATTACTGAGACAAAGATTTGTCAGTGATAAATGCCATTTCAGATGTCAAAATCCAAAATTTAGATCTTTAAAATCTTCTCATGGCTGCAGATGTTCCAGAAATACTAAAGTACCAAATTTTAATGCCAAAAGGATGGTTATAAGCCAGTATTTCTGAAATGTGTCATATTTCTATCTGAAAAGATTTGACCATGGCTTGATGCTACCACATTATTTATCATTAAGGGCTTTGCACGTTCCAACTAATAATCATAGAGAGACCTGAAAACCTTATAGCTTTGATGAAATCTACTATATATGTAATGAGAGATTGCATTTAGGATATTAATTTATACAGAATGAATGACAAATCTTCTTCCTGTTTTCATTGACTTTGTATGGCCATTAAGTATTTTAAGGAATGGAATCATTGCTCATATTTAACTAAATTTATAATCAAAAAATGTGAATCGTGTTATTTTCACTGAGGTCTTTTGTTACTATCAAATAGCAAAGCAAGGACACCTCTTGCAAATAACTATTTTAATACATGCTCTTGATGAATTATAACTTTTTGTTTTAACTAGTATACTAAGATATTTGAATCAGAAGTGATGCCATTTATGGTGCAAATACAATTTTTAAAGCCTCAAAGCCACTAAATATTTTGTCTAACAAATAAGGAGTGCATTCTGCTTCCCTGTCTTCACTGACTAATACCCAGGAGCTACCAGAGTGCTCCCGAGAACAAAGCAAGGACCAGCTTTTATATGTATTTTGCAAAAAGTATTTTGAATCATGCACAATCCTTACGTGTGACGCTAACACTCGGAACAGACAATTTAGTCATTGTGAAAATCTTTTGAAGTGTAAATGACTAACATCTCTTTTCATCTGCTCCATGATTTCAGTTTTGTCTGAAACGTGTAGCTAACAGGAAAAAAGAGAATCCTTAAAGTCATCTTGTCATATTCTTTTCAGCTCTCACTGAACTAAGAATTCCCATTTCAGTTCAGAACACCTTTTTCTATTCCATGTGCTTTTTTTCCTTACTACTCTACAGTTGCAAGTACAGCAATTTAGAAGAAGTTGGCCTAGTGTTTGCATTTGGACAGACAATGTTAGACAAAGAAAATCACTTGCATTTAAGTCAGTTAAGTAATTTTCCCTCTTGGCAGTGGTCTGTGTCCACCTGTGTCTAAAAGCAGTTTCGCTGTGCGAAAGGAAATCAGACTTTCTGATGTGAATGGCAAACTTTACTTATCTGTGTATTTATGAACACACGTGCATAGACATTTTTATATAAATAGATAGTAAACAGAAATCTTAGACTGAAGGAATAATTACAAATTTATCATCAACTATGAAAGACTATTATTTGTATGGCAAGTTAAACAATTGTATAATAGTTGATTGGAAAGAAAGGTAAGTAGAAAAAATATCTTTTTTTCCTATTATTCCAGTGTAGTCAAGGTTTTAATCAAGATATGCATTTTTATCATTTCATTTGTTATAATATATATCTACTGCAGTCCTTTCTGTAGACAGAGGAGTTACCAGCGATCTGCTGTCTAACATAATACGGATTGTCTGAGGTTAAGAAATCTCATGTTCAAATTATCAAGGAAATATTGCTAAGGCTGAATAATTTTAGTATTCTAGAAAAGCGGTAACAGCAACCAGAGGGAATAAATCAAGAAGACACCATTAATTGTTAATATCTTAGTAATCTTAAAAAACATAATGGCCATATTTTAAAGCATACTTTTCTACTCAGTTTTTTCTAAAGCTTCCAGTTTTCTTTCACATCTGATTGAAAAAAACAAGACAAATCTCTCATATCTCATATACCCGCTGTAGCTCTAACAAAGTCTTATTGCAGCTCATCTAGTAACAGAAAAATATGAAAGAAGACAAAGTGTGTGTTAAAAAAATGCACTTTACTGACTGATATTGTGGAGAATTTACACTGCGTATCATGTGATTATTCTACCAAAAAACTTTTCGTTGGCATGTGCGACCATCTGACAAGAAAATTATCAAAGTATTATTACGAAAAAAAAAATATAAAGAAATATTCTTTTTGTAAATACAAACCAGAGATATTTAAATTTCAGTTTGATTTTCCTGTAATAATCAAGGTGGGGAAAGGCCAGTGTAAGTTTACACTCCTTGTCAAAGGCTTGAAGTGAAATACGATCAGCAACAACTGAAACACTGTTTTGCACAATATCTCTTTGTTAGATTTACATTTTACTGGTTTGGTAAACCTGTTTCTTGAAATCAGATTGTGAAAAGATGCGGTGAGATCTTTGCAGCCAAAAGCTGTCACTTCACACCGAAATCAGCCTAATAATCTAGACCACAGAAGATGCAGATTCCTTGAGACAAACTCCTCACTTACTGTCAGTAGGAACTGAGCCACGATGTTAGTCATAGAAAGAGGAGTATTTTTAGATGGCAAAACTACCATACTGTTGGCTCATGAACAGCAAATGTTAAAGGAGTTCTCTTGTGTTTCTGCTCACTTTGTACAATATGATGAAATAAGTTTAGCAATTACTGCAATGCAGTTGGAAATAGGATACTGGATTCTTACTGACTGAAAATCTGCTAAAACAAAATGCCTTGAGATTGCAGTGAAACTAAGCAATAAATCCAATGTATATTTGGGTAATTGAACTTTGAATGTTCATGGCAGATGATTTGTCTGGATATTAGATACCTGTGTCACATAGCACTGAGACAATTTTCCTCATTCCTCTTTGCAATCAAGAAATTCCTGCCTGCCTAGAATTTAAGGAATTGACTTGTCTGGCCTATCTGTTTAAGTATGCTCTCTGGAAAACCTTAACATAAGGTTTATTCTTTCTATAATATTTGGTGGCTTATAAGTCATTTTTCAGGTGGCCAGTCTGCATGCATTTGTTGGGACGATACTAGTTCTGCTTTTCTAAAACCATACAGGGATGATTTGGACATCCCGAACTGGAAGACAGTAAGGTGACATATGTATTTGGAATTTTGAAGAAAAGGTTGCTATGCCTAAAATACGTAAGATGTAAAAATTAGGATAATGAGGTGAGGAAAGGTTTTATTTTAGTGCCTTTTTGGGTATTTTTGGTTCACTTAAGAACTTCATTCATTCACATCTCTGTATCTGTGATGTCAAGACCTGTTGATAAGTTCAGAAATCCACTTCGTCACTGAAAAATAATTGGACGTTGTCTTGGACATAATCCCCATTCATTCTTCCAGTCTATCATGGAACAGAGAAAGTAAGATGGCTCCATAATTTCCATTAGTGCCTTAACACAAATACCTGCACAACCTCGTATCTTTCTGAAACTAGAACAACTGCCATAAAATGTTAAAGAACTTCTATGGATGTGTTTCTTTAGCAGGGGACTCATCTACATCTGCCGTGAATTAATACTGATTTTGCCTTGAGAATTCAATTATCCAGCTGGTAAACACAGCGTGGTCTCCCTAGTTATTCCTCAGCTTAAAGGAATAGAGATTCTTCCAAAGGGTCTGTGATTCTTCACGAGTCTGTGGAAACAGAGGAGCTGTTTTGGAAGATCAGAGAGAAGATGACAATGTATCCACCTGTTATCTCTCAAAGTGTTTCAAAATAGAACCGCATGCATGGGTAATAATACTTATATGAGTGAAAATGGTGCACGGAGTAATGCAAAGTGGGTGTGTTAATATTACCTGGTAGCTTGAGCTTCTGCAGGAAATTTTTGAGTTCAGATTTGCTCTGCTATCATTTGCACATGTGAGACATTTTCCTTGTCATCAGCACATATGATCATAAATGTTTCAGAAAATATTTTGAGAATATGAGTAGATTATGTAACTGTTTCTTGGATCCTAATGAATTTAATTTATGAAGTTTTACAATTCAGTGTACTGATTATCTAAAATTGAAATGAATGAAAGTATAACACCCTGTTGACAGTAAATATGATCAGATTTGTTTCTCTATGGACTATTAAACCATATGACAAAGAACTCTTGCTTTAATGTGTTTGAAAGAAAAGAGGTCTGGCTGTAACTTTTAGAGGTCTTCTGAAAGTGTTTTGATAAAAATAGATCAGAGTGGAGACTGAGACATAAATGTGCTCGGAAAGAAGTAACTGTGACCTCATCTTATGTCAGAACATTTTTGTTGTATTGCATTGTTTCCCTGTGTTGGTGAAAACATTATCATAAGCTGATTGCTCAAGGTCGTGACCTGCAGATATAAGATATTTCAAGTGAGATTTTTTCAGTCCAGACAAAAAACTGTTTTGAATCTTATCATCCAAATGAGTATCCTAAACTTTACACTTAAAAGCACACACGTTAAATGAACAAAGGTTTCTATTTTATTTTGAATAAAAAAATGAAAACAAATTATAATAAGAATCAGACTATTATCTTCTGCCGTTCTATTTACAGATCTTGTACCTTAAGGCAAGGATGTATATCAGCTTTACAGAGGATTATAGCAGTCACTTGGTAGTTCATAAGACAACAGAAACTCAAATGGTTGCTTATTTTCAACTTGCAACAAGAAAAGGGCCAAGGACCTGCTATTAATATCACTTGATCATTCATGTCACCATTACTAGTCTGCCTTTATCAACATTCTAAGTCCCATTTACCCATGAACTGGTACTTGAACAGCTTGTATTGTGAATGTCTCAACAATAAATCACTATCAAAGCTTTCATATTCCCAGCTATGTGACCATACCATTAGGAATATCTGTTTTCCTGCATGACCTTTTCTAATATATTCAGAACAGTCTTTTTATTCTTGACACCATCATCATTTGACACCATGTGAAAAACTCCAAAATGAGTGTATGCAGGTGTAAATGCTAAATGAAATCTTGTCTGACTTTTCATTACCATCTGAAGGAATTATATTATCTTTTTGCTATGGCAGTCCACTGGAAATAACAGAATACCTGCTCAAGGGTATTTTGCAGAGAGAAAGGCATTTTCTGTACAGAGTATTTTTACATTATAGAATACCCTGCTGATTTTGAAACACTAATATTATGCTAATTTATCTGACAATGTAAGACATCCTTGTGACCACATGAACACTAGTCAAAACCCTAAATATATCTGATCATCTCATTTTTTTCTAGCTACTGAAGATTGCAGAGAGAAATTGCCACACATTGCTTGCCCCAGTGACAGTCAACAGTAGGTGTCAAAGCAGAGAAGACTAATTAGTCACCTTTCCCTACTTCAGGGTCGGAAAAACAGGTTTTGTAGCTTGCATAAAGTGATCATCTACCCTTTCTTATGGCAGACTGTTCCTCTCCATTTTCCCCACCCTGTACCATTTCTAACGGAACCCATAAGCAAAAGACTGTGATACATTTTGCAAAGTGCTTTGGGCATCATCAAATCTTTGTATAATACATTCTTTTCTTAATGGAATCAATTGATCTTGGCTGTATTTTGATAAGTGTGTAGTCTGCTATTTAAGCCTGTTGATCCTCGCATGTATAGACGTGTATTTTGCATCTTTCTAACACATGTCAGGATTCTGCAGCTTTAAAGCTTAAAGACATCTTGTACTTCTATGTGTTTAATGTGCATTTGTGGTACGTGATTGTCTACCCTCATTCAAACTTTCATCTTATGATGTCTTTGAAATAGCTTAATGCTACATGAATGCAGAAGATAAGTTCTTCACAGTTTCTAATGCAGTGAGTTGGTTGTTCATTAATAGCTGTTTGGAATCTCACCCGGTGTAATCTAGTCAAAATTATTTTCTGTAAAGTATCCTGTCACATTTTTGAACCATTCATCATTTATCTAGCCACTATTATTGCTCAAGTAAAAAACTCACAATTTAATAAATTTTTAAAAATCTCAATATACTCCTGTAATTGAAAACACACAACTACAATACAGAGGCATAAATTCTTTTTTAAACAGGTTTATTTTACCTGTGAAAGTAAGACAATTCTTCGAGCCTGGCCATTCAAATCAGATCGTTCACATCCATATCATACTTTGAGAAGGGCATATAGGATGGGTATGCTAGATTTTCAAGAGAGAAGGAATTTCTTTTTGTGCTGTAGGAGAATGAAAGCAAAGCTGTGACAGATGCTCCAGAAAGACTTCTACTTGCTCTGGAATACGGCCAAACCTTATCAATGCAGTTCTCAAAAATGTTTGAATCATGACTGAGCAATCACTCCCTTTTATCTATGACATCTATGGGGCCCGTAATAGAATAAACTTATGAGCTGATGTCCTTATCATGCTTTTATTTTCATTTCCATTTTGTTCTCTCTTCATTTAGTCAGTCATAAAAAAATTAGGACCTTTGCTCCCATCTGAACCGCAGTTTCCAAACCTAAAGTTGCTTAAAAGATGAATCCAGTTAGTCTGTAATTAAACACAGGGGAAAATATGAACATCAATTATGGGTCCATGTTAAATCAAGAAAATAAAGGACATTCTGACTGTGATTAAGGATGAGAGACTGACTTTGAAACCAAGAATTTAAACAGGGTTTGCTTTTTTTCCCTACTGTGTAGCTAAGACTATTGGATTGTATGTTGTAGTTATAGCAAGATTTTGGGACTATCATTCATTCAATGCTCTCAAAACACATGTAAATGCAGAGTACATTGAGGACTAAGGAGCAGCAAAACTTATGAATGATTTACATTTCTTTCTTTTCACACACTGAGTCATACCAAGCAAGTGAATTTCATTCCTTCTCTTTTAAATATTGCTATTTAATGTGGCATTATGAAAAAACAGACCAAAAAATAAGTAAACTATTTTACTTCGGATTATGAAACAGAGAAAAGATTTGACTCAAGGCACAGCTTTTATTATATCCAAGCTGCTAACTTTTCTATAAAGTTCTTTGAAATGAGTGTTGATCTGTTGGGTTTTGTGGGTTTTGTTTGGTCGGCTAAGGTTTCTTTGCTCTTCACAGCAGTATGTAGCACACCTGAGTTGTCGAATTAACAGTTCAATCTCTATATCGATTAAATTTAAACTGAGATTTTGCCTCTGGGAATGTAAATGAATCAGATCAAATAACAGAGTGTATATTTCAAGCACTTGAGCTGTGTATCCAACTACAGGCTTTTACTCAAATTGTAGAACAAGCACAGACTGTGGGATGTTACTGGTGTACTGACAGCCTGGAAGCCAGGATTTCCAGTCTCCGTAGATAGTCAGTGTTAAAACAGGGACTCCAGAAATCCCAGGAAGCGTGCTTGGCCAAGAAGAAACCTTCCTGCTAACCATGGAGTGGGAAGAACCTGAAAACTCCAGACTCTTAAGCTCACTCAAGGAAGATGAGGAGCCCTTGGGACCTAAGAAGGCTGAGAGCCCTTGAGACTCCAAAGCATCTGAGGGAGCCTTGAATATTGCAAGAGCTCTGTGGTCACCAAGGCAGGAGATTTCTTGTCAAGACTCCCTTGGAGCTTAAGAATCTGAGTATCTTCAAGTCCTTTTGACCTCCTTGAGGGAACACAGATGGGAAAAGAACCTTTCAGGTCTTTCGTATAAGTTTAACTAACAGACTGAAAAACAGCCAGCTTTGAAAGAGCCAGGATCACCCAATGGAAGTCCAGTACGTACCAGTACTCGGCCAGTGATTCATGATAGGACCAGGTCCAGGTAAAAATTTCCTTCTTTTTAGGCTTTTTACAGAGATTACATGCAAATAATATTTTGGTATGCTTTTTTTTTTTTTTTTNTTTTTTTTTTTTTTGGAAACAGAACATGAAAAGCATGCTAATAAGAAAATTTTAAACAGTTATGCATTGCATCAAACCAGGATCTTTTTCAATGTCTTGTCCCTCACAATCATCAAGAGCACATTCTTAAAAAAAAGAAATATGAGTCATACTCTAGATTTCCCAATTCACCCACTTAATTTTACTAATAATTCTGTGGGCCTTCTGTCTTCTGTCAGCAGTCTCTCTCCAAACCTACAGCAGGTACTCCATTACTCTCAACACACTTCCTGTATTTTGATACAATTTTTTTTAATTTTAATATTAGTTTTTTAAGTGGGGTGAACAGGACTGCAGGCAGCATGCAAGAATATGCATTGTAACCAAGTTCTTATTTGTTCTTTTTTTCTATTCCTGAGCATGGCCAACATACATTTTGCCTTTTTGACTGCTGAAAATTCTATATGATATTTTCAAAGAGCTACCTGGAAAAATCTCAGGAGCTCTTTCGCATCATAATAAAGCAGAGTCTTTTATTGTGACTATGTCACTGGGTGACTTTTTAAGAATTAATTACCTTATATTATTCCATTTGAGCTAATTTGCCACTTTATCTTCCATTTTTTTGATGCTTCGTTCAAATATTTTAGGGTCCTTTTTTAATACTTCACATTCATCTTTGCCCCTTCTGCCTGATTTTGTATTCTTAGAGAGCTATATCACATCATTGCTCCTATAATTTTCAGATTTATTTGTGAACGTATTTGACAACCGAGACAAACCAAAAAAGTCTCTCTGAGAAGTCCCTGTAGTTGTGAAAACTGATCATTAATTCCCATGTTTTCCTTCTCACCATGATTGAATCTTCCCTTGTATTTCTGACATCTTAGTTTATTTAGGAACTTTTGTTCAAAATACACTGAAAAGCTAAGAATACTTTATTAACCAAATTGCCTTTTATTTTCTCACAAGTTTGTTGCTGTCTTGGAGGACTCTTGTGGATGTCTCGGACACGGCTTTTCTCTACAAAAGCTGCGTTGATTCTTTGTAGCACCAGTATCTATCCTCGGGTCACCTCTTGTTTCTACCACTTTGTCCACTGTGGATAATGGTGCTGATCTATAGTTATCCAAATCATTATCCAGCTTTGTTTCACAAGCTGGAATTGCTACAGTCACAATTTATTCTCCTAACATCGATTCCAGTTTAAGCAGTACTTTGAACTCATCCATACAGAATAGTTCCAGAGAGGGAAAATCCTCACCTCCTTTGTAAGGAAAACCAATAAATAAAATTCATCTTCTCCTTTTTCTGATAAAACTTCAGTGTTCTCACATATTCTGTTTATTGTCTGTATCTGCCTTATATATCTGATTCGTCAGGTTTTCATTAAACTATGGAGCAATTAAAACTAAATTAACATATTCTTTTTTCCTCTACATCATATATTTCTGATTTTGAAAGTAGTATGAAATCCAATATTAATCCTATTAAAATTTTCATCTTGTAGCTCAGAATGTGAATGTAACTTGCGGTGGCTTATTTTGGGAAATGCAGCATTTCATTAAATGAAATGAGTGATATGACGATTTCATTCAGACCTACTGTGGAAATTAAACCTCTTCAGTAGGACTTTTAAAATTGAAATAATTTATTTTGCAAGGGTAAAGACAACTTAGTGATGAATTTAGGTTCACTTTTAAAAGTGCATTTCAAAGAGTGGTTAAGGGCAGTATACATTTTGTAACAGATATAATGCAAAAAAAAAAAAAATCAGCACTCTAACTCAGTATTCTTGAATTAACTTTTAAATCATCTCAGAAATGGTATAACCTGTAATATCCCATCCCACAAACAGCATAAGTAGTGTGACTTAGCTAAAACTAAAATGCCTTTCATAGACCACTGAGAAATCACTTAAAGTATCTCACATAGAAGCTTGCAGAGGCAATAGTTTGGCAACCTTTACCTCCGCAGGTAATTTAGAAGGAAGAACTCTGAGTGTTAAACCTGCAGTTTATGTTTTGGGATATGTCTGGTTTTGTACTCTTCTTTTGTGATCCCAGAGCCAAATACTAGACTGATCATAATGTTAAAGTGCAAAATCTAGTTCCCTTGATGGAGGAGTAAGCTTCAACTGATCAGCATCACTGCACTGTGAGCAGCGTAAGCCCAGAGTCTCTTGTTGCTTAAACACGCTCAGCTGACCCGTGTGATTTTGTCAGTATATGGTGGATTTGCATCCAGAAAGATTCAGGTGGAATATTAGCAATAATAGGGTTACTGAAGCATGGAAAGAAATTGCCTATTGAGACTTTGTTATCTCCTTCAATAGACAATTTAAGGACTGGCTACATAAACATGTATCAGGAATGACAAATATATAGCTCATCTAGCCTTGTGCCAGAGAACTCAGTGACCTCTTAAAGGCCCTTTCATTTTTATTTTCCTATGATTCTATGAAGATTTTGAAATAAATACAATAAAAGCTTTGAGATGCAGTAAAGGAGCCATATAATGTTTTGAATAGATGACACCAATGCTGTCTTCCTGGGACTTTTGCCAGGTAAGTGATTTTGAACAACAGCTTTTCTGAACACTTATGCTACTGAATCCCTCAATTTATTTTCATTGAAGTCTTTATTCTTAAATCCATATAAAGAAATTAGGCATCTGAACAGAAGGGAAATACATTCTGATCTTTAGTAATTGAGCAGTATGCTACAAATGTTAATAAATGTAAATACCTCTATAACGAACATTTCTGTAATATAGATATTTTCCTATTTGACCTCTCAATTTGGACTACTGTTCAGGCCATCTGATTAGTAGTATGTACATACAAATCCCGGAGGGTTTTATGAGTCTTCCAAGCCTTTTAATACTGCAAGCAGAAAAAATGATGGTTTGCTGTGGTCAAAGCCTCATTGGGGTATAAATTTTAAAGAAAAATTCAAGTGATAGTATTAATTGATGCCATGTAATTTAGTTATGAAAATATATATGAAATTGAAAATTACCTAAAAAAGTACTTGAAAACATAATATACACTTAGAAGTTAGGTATGCTATGTGTGAGATTATTTTACATCATTTGTATAACAATAATATAGACCTTAATTAATCTATCATAATCTATTTTCTTCTAAAAAGATTTTTTTCTCCACAAGAGCAAAGCAATAGCACCATCTAGAAGAAGCCTACTTTCAGTTATATGTTAGTCCTTTCATATCTCTTTTTTCCTCCCTCCTTTGTGCTGGCTGAAAGATAGCCCTTCTATGTTTCTAATTTGGTCAAATTTGTATAGACTTTTAATACTTTAATTATTTGCATGAAGAATCAAAAACTTAAATTAAATTAATATTCTTCTGTTTAAAATAAGGTTTCTAAAAGCTTTACAGTGAAAAAAAATCAGAAAGATAAAGGATTAATTAGCAGAATTTTATTTCTTTATATTAGACTGAGAAATGATTCAACCATTCTTGACATTTTTACAAAGTATAAAGACAGAATCAGATACTTGGCAGAAAAAAAATCTTGCACAAGTGGATAAAGCTTATAAAAGTATAAGAAACTGAGAATGGACCCTAAAATCAAAAATCCTAAAAAACTTGAGGTAAGCCTTGATACTTGATATTCCTTCCAGGATTTTTTCTCATACTGTTAGTGCTGGACCGATAGTAACATGTCAAGTGGCCATAATGCAGCTGAAAAAAATTTTGTCTCATATAACACCATGATAATGCAGATAAAATTTTCTGCCACAAAAAAAAAAGATCCTGACATAAAGTTTTGTCTGTAGGCAAAGAACAGTGGCTCAAGTGTCCAGTACTTCAAAAGTTTCTTATGTCCAGATCTGAATTTTCTGGGAAATTTAAGTATATAAAACAAAGCCCTTTGGTCAACCTCTGGATAATTATTTAGGATGCAGCACCTCTAGTTTAAATCTGTAGTCTAAATCAGAAAAAAACCACAAAAAACAAACAAACAAACAAACAAAACCCTCTTGAATCAGGTTTTCACAGATTTCAGATGCGGGTTTTCTGTCCAGCTCTTGAAAAGTGTTTCAGAGAAGGTAAGGTCAAAGTGCTGAACCTTGTTGCTGGGAAGAAAGGGGAGTATATATTCTGTCATTTCCTTTACAGCGATGATGAAATCATGCATCAGTTTCTTAAATTTTATCTGATGCTCTTGCAGGCTAGACATATAATCTGTGACAAAATTTTAGGTTTTGTTTTTGATTTCTTTTTTTTTTTTTAAACTAGATAATTGGGCTTGTTGTCTGTGTCTTCCTTCCCAAAATTTGATTTGATCTTTTAGTTTCCCTGGGTCCTGGCCATAAAGTAGCAACTGAATTAAAAACTATAAGGAAAGTCAAGTATTGTGGAGAGGGAAGGGCAAACGTAGTCTGTGTTCTTGTCGATCATCTTGCACAAGATGGAATTTTCTCCACATGTGAAATGTTGTGGTGACACATATTGCATTACTTTAGTTCAACTGTGAGGTGAGACAAGCATCACAGACATAAATAATAAGGCAAATCTGTGTTGTGCAAAGAAGCTCTGTACATAGATACCTGAGCTAGCCCCAGGCAGTGCTGACACCACCATGTGGTACACACAGCTTCCTGTTCAAGAAAATCAGCCCTGATCTCGTGGGTGCCTTGTAGCTCAAGCGTCTTCAGGCCATGGTGATGACCCTGATGGAGATTTCTGTTTGGCAGTGAGGGAATCAGTGCTAGTTTGGGACCATCCATGCTGTGCTCTGTGGCACACCGCAGACATACCTGCAGACTTTAACTGCTCCATGAGGAGAGAAGCCCCACCAAAGATCTGACACTGTAAATTTGTAGTAGAAACCAAACTGTCTAAAATTCTTGTTTCACAGAAGCACAGGATGATGAGGGTTGGAAGGGACCTCCGAAGGTCATCTAGTCCAGCCCCACTGCTAAAGCAGGTTCACCTTCAGCAGATTGCCCAGGATCACACCCAGGAGGGATTTGAATATCTCCAGAGAAGGAGACCTCAACACCTCTCTGTGCAGCCTGTTCCAGTGCTCTGAACAGTGCTTCTTCACATGTAAAGTGCCTTCCTTGTGTATAATTTAAAGTCTGGACAAGCTGGAAGTTTGCAAAAAATTTGCAAAAGTAAGTTTGGTAAATTTGGTAAATTTGCAAATCATAGAAAGCACTTCACAGCTTCAAAAGAGGACCTCACATCTTCTGTGTTTTGGACCTCACGTCCTCTGTGGGCTTATAGCTGGCAATTTTCACAACCATACAGCTGAGGTCTGGTGTCCTACGCAGTGCAATTATGGTGTACCTACCAGTTGATATTCCTACTCAGCACAGACTAGAAGAGAATCAGTAAGAAAAATGGCACAACATAACCAACAAATATGGCATATAATATTTTCTTTTTTTTTTTTTTTTGAGTCAGCTTGTAAAGAGCAGGAACAGGAGATATGCCTTTAATATATTTCAACTTGCATTTAAAATGTATTAAATGTAAGTGATTTAGACTTTTTTATTTCATGTTCTAAGTACAAAGAATCAGGACATTAGTATTTAGTGTTCTTTTAATTAAAATAGCAGTTTACTCTAAGCCCTGGAATTAATTACTTTTTGAACTGCTTCTTTGCTCTGCTAATAATGTTTGACAGTTTTAAAATAGAATAGCTAAACTTGAGGCTATTCAGTTTAGTAGGCTGATGCAGAATGCACAGCAAAAGATGAACTGTAATTTAAAAAACTGTCATGTGCAAGAGCATACTATTCATTTAATGATGGAGACCTCTGTCAAAATTTGCATACACACGCTGTGAATGAAAGGCCATTCAGAAGATGGAAATTGAAAGTACTTTTAACATTATAGACTTAATGATACTAAATTTTGTCCTAGCTATGACTTAAAAAAGAGGTGATTATTTTTCCTTGAGATCAGGCCTTGGAAAGAATTAGTTTGCCTTTTACAGGAAATGTGTGTTAAAAATGCTGGGTTCAACATATTTTTCTTAACTATGAAGAGGTGTTGCAGGACTTAAATGACTGGACATGCATTTTAAACTAGAAACAGAAAATTTTTCACTGGTAACAACCTATTCATGTAAATACTAGTCAAAGAAGGACTCTGTATTTTCAGTTACTTTCTTGGAAAAATTGCAACTTTAATGCATACTAACGTATTGTCTCAAAGCATAACGCAATCATTTTGCCTTATTTAGAATATTTTTATACCAGTTTCCTTCCAAAACCCCGTGTGTACAGATTCTTAGGTCTGTTAGTATTTGTAATGAGTCAATTTTACCTGAGAAAAGTCTTCACTGTTATCCATTAATATCCAAGTATCTCCATTAGGACTATGCCTACTTGCCTTATATAGGTACTCTTTCCATTTTCTGCCAACCTTCCCCTTTGTCCCCATCTCAAGATTAAGAAAAGGACAATACAACGAAAGTCTAAACTATGTGTTACTCTAGAAGCTAGTCTTTTAAAATCAGACTTCAAATAAGGCTTCACTTGGACTCATAAATGTGTATCCAGCATCTTCAGTGAAAATTTGTTGATTTATACCTGCTGATCAAGCCAGACTTCTCCTTCTAATTCAGTGTTCCCAAACAACTCTTCCCCTTCTGCCCTCATCTCAATCTAGTTGGCAGTCCAACATTTATTTACTTGTAGCTTTGCTGCAGGCACTACCTTTGTAACTCGTGCTAGATATAGCAAAGATGCTGACTTGGAAGTTAGGAAATTGCATGCAGCTTTCAAATTCATTTTTCCATAAGAGATTATAAATAAATGCCTTTTTTGAACCGGGTCTACAGTAATTAGTAATTTCATGGTATCTTACAATAACCAATCTAACTCCAAAACGTATGACTTGCCACCATCTTTGTTACTCTCTCACAAGGATGAAATGTGTGGCAAGACAGAAATATTCATGCACTTCTTTCCATGGCACAATATTAGGAATATTACACTCAAATAATAAATATGACTCACCCTGTCTCCCTAGTGTAAAAAAGAGTATTTGTCTTAAATGGTAAATTGAGCCCTATTAACAGTTCCCTAGAAAAATACATTTAATTACAGCATTCCACTGGAACACTAATGAGATAAGAATTAGTTGAATTTTCCAATTAATCCTTCTAAGATTCCACACTACTATGTAGGAGAAATGGTGCTGCTTTGTCTTATTAAAGAGCTAATTTCTTTTGTCAGTACTAAAGAGAATATTTCAGGAAAACATCCAAGTATTTATAAACTGAATTGTACTTTCTCTTAAGTACTCTTCTTCATTCTTACAATGAAGAACAGGTTCATACAGTCCCTCCTTATGTCACATTATTTTCAAACACAGTTTTCAGATGGGACTCCCACTGAGTATTTGGATTTATTTACCCTAAATACAGTTATAGGAAAAAGAGTGAAGTAAAAGGTGCAAGGGAATGGCTCAGAGGTAAGTGCAGATGAATCAGCTAATAGTAAACTAGTAATTTTTTTATAATTTTTTATTATGTAGCAATCTTAGTCATTTTGTAAGGAAGCAGTTATATATTTTAAAACTACTTTTAGCTTCTGCCATTTCAGGTTTTAATTTTAAATTATGCAGATTCTTATGGTTTATCTTCCACTGTTGTCTTCAAATTCTTAACCTGTGATTGATGATTCAGAATATAATCTTGGGAAGATTTACCACGAGTTTCATGTGCTCTTACAGTTGTTTCTTTGAAAACTGGTTATTTATCATTTTTTCTTGTTCTTTTGTTTTCATTTTTGGGGTTTTATTTGACATTAGTTATTTTAGCCAGAGAGTAGTAATCACAAAATTCTTACTAGATGACTTGGAAAAGTGAAAATTTTTTAGAATATTCCTGTTCAACAGCTTTCTTCCAGACTTTGCCAGTAATAGATACGGAATTTCCTGAGCTCTTTCAGATGGCAACATGTCTGTGTTTAATTCATAAACCAACTCATCAAAATGTGAATGGTAAAAACCAAAACAACTAACCAAAAAACCCAAACACCCTCCAGCCCCAATATTCTAAATTGCCCTTATTCTTGAAATGCTAGAAATAACGGTTCTTGAAAGCCTTCATTTAAGTGACAAATAGATCTCCGCCTTAAACATGAAATCTGAGTTAGTACTTTTGCAAATGTCATTTGCTCCAGAGAGGATAGCAGGAAGAACTTCGGTGTTCTTCAAAAATTTTTTTGGTAGCAAACTTCTATCAGTAAGAAATTTTTAAGCATGCACCCCAATATATGTTTATTTATTTATTTATAAAATACATACATCGACTACTGTACTAATGCATTGTGTTTATAAAACATATAAAAAATAAAAAGAAGGATGAGATAAGGATGAAGGAAAAACTTTTTCAAAAAAATGGTTTTGTTTTGTTTATTAATGGTGCAAAAAAAATTTTCTTCCTGCACCCCAAAGTTGTATTCTTCCTGCAACCCCAAGGGTTGTATTGTACACGCTACGAGTCTACAATCTTATGCCCTTTTGGAGACCACTGTTCAAAATAAAGAAAGAAAACTGAGTACAGTAGGCAGCCTTGCCAATTCCTGTACCACCCCAAAAAATTATTTTTTTAATTAATTCCGTTTCAGAGTGAGGCTAGTCAAAGAGAATGAAAGAAAAAAGAAAAAAAAGAGAAGAGGAAATAAAAGTATCCTGTAGAAGAGAAGTCTGTTATCCATTGAAATGGTGTGGTATCATGTAAATCCCAGCTGCACTTTTAAAATATAAGACTAACTATGAAAAACTGCAGACAAAAAGTATCAGATTTTATTTCATTCCTTGTTTAAATTGCTTTCTTCTCATATTTAAGGGTTATCTCCCAGACTGGTTTGCAGAAAAGAAATACATGTCAATTTCCAAGAAAAGTTTGTGACGAGAGATGTTCTAACTGTGTTGTGTTCGGGAAAACCTTTGTTGGAAGAATGCAGAACCAAAGTCCTTCCACACTTACAAGAAAAGGTCTGCAAATGACCAGAAAATGGATTATAAGAGAAGAGATGTTATTTTAAGGAACTAAAAGGTTCCATTATCCTGATATCACACAGGAAGGTATATATTATGCCTCTCTGTAGGTGTTTCATCACAAAAGAAGGGAGTATATTTCAGTTTTTCTTGTTTCAGCTTCCAGCACTTTTGAAAGAAATACTGAGTAAGTCCATATTAATAAGCAATTCAGGGCAAAAGGAGCCTATCTGAAAGGTGAAATGGTTGATACTGAGTTCTCCATGCCTGCTCTGTACCTATTTTAAGGGATATTTGTTTAGCACTAGTTTTACTCTGTTCCTGTGGGGCTGTATGCCCTTTAGAAGTAAGAAAACAGACTCTGCTCCAGGAACACATCTCTCAGCTTAGCTTCATCTATAAGAAAAACAGCTCACACACTGAAAGTCTGCTCCAATTTGCAATCCAAAATGAGGTAAGTGAGGGCAATTGGGAGATTCATTTTAGAATCACACTCTTAATCTGAACTAAACCATGAATGTAGATGTGCTGATCAGCTTGGTGATTCATTTCAGTGTTTCCAAATGTCGCACTGTGTATAACTGTTATACTGAGCCTGTAGTTTTGATTTGTTACATTCTAGCAAAAAAAAAATCATTCACAAAGAGATTGTGGCAAAAAGTGCATCTGTGATTGCATAAGACGGCACAGAATCCAAAATTATTTTAAAGAAAGCATAGAGAAGAGAAACACCACTCTCGTATTTCTTCCTTCCCACCCTCAGAAGCATAGATTGCTTTCCATAAATAAGGAAGCCAGTGCCTTCTCCATTTCATAACTGTGCTGTTTCTTTCAGTTCAAGGAGTGTTTTGTTATGAATGTGAGAGAAACTCGTAGCTATTTTGAATCCTTTCAGTCTTTTATGTACACAAGGAGTAATTAATTAACTTAGTTTTCATGGGGTGTAGCTAGAATAGTTGTCAATGGCAGTGTTGGGATAAGGCAAGACTATCCAAAGTAGCCAAGAAAGGATGGAAAAATGCTGGACAGGTTTTGTATTCACAAGAAAGAATTAAATTGAGAAAGGTACGGAGGTAATTTACCTAAGGTTCCTCCATGCCGGGGAATTTTTAACTGAGAATAATTTCACATTTTAACAGAGTCTGAATAATCTCCTTTGGTTCAAGGAGAAAATAATCGAGATATATTGTCTCATTTTCTTACATGCTACAACTGAAAGCAAGCCAAGTCAGTCCTGAATATTAAGGAGTTTCTTTTTCTCACTGAAACTCTTCCCCTACTTTACGCTCCATTGTCACCCACTGTTTGCAGAATCAAAGCATCACAGAATGTTTGAGGTGGGAAGGAACTTCTGGAGCTCCTCTTGCCCAACCCCTTGCCTAGACAAGGCCACTTACAGCCAGTTGCCCAGGACTTCTGCTTTTGAGATACAAGCACATAGGCTAACCACAGAAGGTGGGAAAATAAAGCAGAATTTTTATTTTCTTTTCTTGTCACTGAAACACCAGCATAACACAATTCAGAGGCAAAAGCTTTTTTTCTGTCTGTTGAAGAAAATTGGCCAATGCTTCACATAGATCTCAATAGGAGATTGTACACTACTGTTTCAGACAAAATTGTTAGATATTTTCATGCATATTTGTCTTTTTTCATCTTGTAGTCTCGATGTGAAAATGTTTCACAGTGCTTAAACTGGTCTATAAATGAGTGATCTCCTTTCTGCCGTACCATTCATCCTCAGGCTGATCAGTCTTAGGTTGGCCTAAAGGTGCTAGACCACAGGAAGGAAGTGCTTCATGTCTTGCTGAATAAAATATTCTGGGTTCAAACAAATTGCTCTAAAAATCAATAGAAAAATTCATCTGTGAATGTGAGAGAGAGATGATGACAGAATGCGCTATATGAAGACATTGCCATGTAATGGATGGTTTAAAATTACAAAGAATAGCATTGTATGTACTGAATCAAGGAACATAACTATGTTGGGTGTCTTGCTCATTTTTAAAAACAAGATTCAGCTGACAATCAATATAGAACTAATAAAAGTACATTTTAATCTAAAAGTGTAGTTGTCATTCCATGTAGTAAAATACGCCAATGTCCTTCCTCTAAGAAAAATGGAAAACCTAGAAAACCCCTTAAACTCACTTAACAATCAATAGGGTTCTTACCAAATAAGTCCGAAGGCTTCCTAACACTACTAAGATGCCATTTGACATAGTTGTTTATGGTTATTAGGCTTTTCTCTTTTTTAAAACATTTCATGTTTTATTAAATGTGAATCTCTTTTTTCCTTTTTTAGTTTACTGCCTAGTAGAACTGTAAAGTTCTGGCAATTGGCTAATTAAGGATGCAAAAAATACACACTAAGCTTGTAAAAATTTAGCTGTAGAATTCCAGGGAAATGGAAGATGTGCCCACCTAAGAGCATGAGCTACAACTCTACCAGAAAGAGCATTTACCAAACCTCACATAAAGAGATTTTACAACAAAATGAAACAAAAAGCAAAAAAAGATGGTGGTAAAGACTTCAGTAGTTGTGTGAAGTTCAAAATTTCAAACTCTCTACAGAAGGGATATCTATTGAGGCAGAAAGCAATTTTGACCAGTCTCTGAATTGCGAACCCTGTATACTTGCTTATAAACACTTTCGCATAAGCTTTTAGCATTCAGCAGTGTAGATCCTGAGATATCTCCTTAAGGTCTCATTGCTAATGAGAACTTGCAGCGGCCATTGTGGTCATGCGTCATTTATTTTGTGGCTATCTCCCTCCATAATAATGGTTGGATTG
This sequence comes from Cnemophilus loriae, assembly GCA_013397755.1. Classification (NCBI taxonomy): domain Eukaryota; kingdom Metazoa; phylum Chordata; class Aves; order Passeriformes; family Corvidae; genus Cnemophilus; species Cnemophilus loriae. Next base: position 423,383 of record VZTF01003093.1, read on the forward strand.
GATTACCTTTTGGCATAAACACACTTGGTATGTACCGCTTGCTGTTTCTCAATACTATTGCAACGGTGTCCTTAAAATTATGAATGACAATAAAAGCGATCTAGGAATTTTAAAACTAAAAACACTCTATTTCAGAAAAGGAAAAATGTGAAGCCCGCTGTTATATGATGTGACACAGCACATTTCCCAGAACAGCAAAATCAGCTGTTTTGTGCCTACTTGTTCTATAACCTTTTTTTTTTTTTTAAGTAACTATAACTTGAAACTTAGCCATATGGATTTCTGCATCATCCTGCAGAAGAAACATCTGACTGTCTATAAACATTTGTATGACTGTTTTCAACACCACTCTTTTTCTCTTACTGTTTCATCTACTGTTGCTTGACTAAGGTAGGCTGCACATCTGTATAGAAGTTTATTCTGTGGATAAATCAGGTGACTTTCAATTACTCTACAAATAAAGTTCTGTAACTCATTGTGGAAGAGAATAAGGAAGGTCAGAGAAAGTGCTGAGAGGGTTAGAAAGCAGAGTAGGACAGTTTATTAAGATTAACAGCTGCAGACCTGATGTTGCTAATGGCAAGATGGATTACACGAAACAGGTGAATCCTTTCACGAAGTCTTATGCCTTCTATATTCCTTATTATAAGGAGCTTACTCATAGCCCTGTAGCAAAACCCTGTGCCCTTCTCATCCAGCAGGATTTTTAAGTGCCCAGTCAGGCTGGCTGAGCTGACAGCTGGCTGGCTGGTGGAATGGATGAATCCTGCTAGCCAAGATCACCTCAGACTTACCCTAATGTGCACAATGTTATTGCTGACTGCCTGCATTGGTAAGCACTGATGGCAGATACAGTCTTCATTTCAGAGTACGGGGCAGACAATCCACAGGCTGAAAAAAAAACCCCTGAGGTTTTTTATTAAAACACAGCTATTTACTGGGAAAAATAAATAAATAAATAAAAAGATAATTTTCCAGGCTTCCTCATCATTCACCTTCCAGAATAGCTGCTGCACTGCTCAGTGCTGTCCCAAAGGCAGTAANCTTACAGCCTCCTCCCCAACACCCCCGCACCGCCCCCCCTCCTCTCCCCGCCCCGGCTGCGCTTCCAGACACACTTTTCTTGTTGCAAACGGCGTGAGCATCAGGTGCGGGCAAGGAGGAGCGGCGCCGACCCCGCCTCCGAGATGCTGCTGCGGCGTGGGGAGCCCGGGGCAGGCACTGGGGGTACCCCGGGTCCTCTGGCTCTGCCCTCGCCCCCGCGGGGGTCGGCGGCTTTCCCAGCCTGGCCGCCGCAACAGCGGTGCAGAGGGGCCGGGGGATCCCATCCTTCTCCCTCTGCACTTCTGTGGCACAAATCTTCCCTTCTCCTCGTCCCTCCCCGCCGCCCCAGCGGTGTGCTTCGCTCCCTGTCCTTTCTTGCCGCCGTCCCCTCGCCCGGGCCGGGAGTGCCAGGGCAGCGGCGCTGCGGGAGTCAGGTGCCGGCTGCTGCGGCTCTGCAGGGCCGGCTCCCGGGTCCAAGAGGGGACACAGCCCTTTCTGCTCATCCACTCCTTCTCTCCTCTTGTTTTCCATTGANATTTTCCAGGCTTCCTCATCATTCACCTTCCAGAATAGCTGCTGCACTGCTCAGTGCTGTCCCAAAGGCAGTAAGGGTACCCACCACATTAAAAGGTGCCCTAAAGACAACAGGCCTCCCGCCTAGGCTAGCACTGCCCCCATCTCGCCGGCAGACCCCGGGCTGGGTGACAAACCCGACCCGACCCCAGCGGGCAGCCCGGCTCCGCGAGTGCGCACCGCCGCTCCGCGCCCGGCCGCGGGGCCGCCGGCACACAGCCATTGCTGCCGTCCGACCTGCGCTCACCCCCACCCGCGCTTTTCCGCACCCTCGCAAAGGAGGATCCCGGGCTGTATTTCATCTTTAACTGACTTACAGCCTCCTCCCCAACACCCCCGCACCGCCCCCCCTCCTCTCCCCGCCCCGGCTGCGCTTCCAGACACACTTTTCTTGTTGCAAACGGCGTGAGCATCAGGTGCGGGCAAGGAGGAGCGGCGCCGACCCCGCCTCCGAGATGCTGCTGCGGCGTGGGGAGCCCGGGGCAGGCACTGGGGGTACCCCGGGTCCTCTGGCTCTGCCCTCGCCCCCGCGGGGGTCGGCGGCTTTCCCAGCCTGGCCGCCGCAACAGCGGTGCAGAGGGGCCGGGGGATCCCATCCTTCTCCCTCTGCACTTCTGTGGCACAAATCTTCCCTTCTCCTCGTCCCTCCCCGCCGCCCCAGCGGTGTGCTTCGCTCCCTGTCCTTTCTTGCCGCCGTCCCCTCGCCCGGGCCGGGAGTGCCAGGGCAGCGGCGCTGCGGGAGTCAGGTGCCGGCTGCTGCGGCTCTGCAGGGCCGGCTCCCGGGTCCAAGAGGGGACACAGCCCTTTCTGCTCATCCACTCCTTCTCTCCTCTTGTTTTCCATTGAGATCATTTCAGGTCCTTTCAATACCCTTATTATTAATACGTTTTCTTTACTGTATTCTCTCCCCTTCCCTTCCAGCCCTTCCCTGACCGCTAGCCCTCCTCAATCTCGTCAAAGGGATGGGTGTTTGGGGTGGGATGTTGCTGGAGAGGAAGATAAGTCCTAGAAGCGGGGGGAGGGCGGGAGAGAAAGGGAGAGATTTTGCAGTCTTCTCTGGGCTGATTGGAAGAGGTAATCATTGTATCTGCGGCCGGAGGATTAGCAGATAAACTTTTATTGCTCCCTTTTGTGCGTGTGTGTGTGCGTGTCTCTGTGTGTGCGTGGGTGTGGGTGTGTAGAGGAGGACGGCGCCTCTCAAGGAGGAAAATCTTTTCAATTTCCCTTTGGCAGGTGCAGGTCAAGGAGGAACTCATGGGCATTTTGTCTGATCCATGAACTGGTTAGGAGAGGGGGAGCGATTCCTCTCCTCTTACCCTTCCTTTCCCAGTTTTGAAATCATTCCTTCCCCACCACCGCCGCCCTCCTGTCCTTCCCCTCTTCTTCCCCTTCCCCTGCACTGAATGAATGGAAGAGTCTCCACGGTTTTCTTCAGCTTCTCGCCTTGG
>VZTF01003093.1:428825-448171 GCA_013397755.1 Cnemophilus loriae
TTTAATATGGGCGAAGTGTTTCACTTTATCTATCCAAATGTTAGGTATTATATGTCCAGAATAAAACCAAAACCCCAAAACACTTAGTTTCTTAGTGTCTGCTTGTCTATTAGACTTTATTATCAAGATTATTAATAACAAATACTGATATATTGACATGGAATTGTAGCTCTGTGCTTTGGGAAAACAGCTCTGTGATTTGGAAACCTCTTTTCTAGCAGTTACAGCTGGAACTGAAAAGACCTGTGGTTTTTTTGCCTACTCGGTAATAATATATCTGTGACTTGGACCAACTCTCTTTACTCCTCCGAACTCCACTTTTTTCGTAAGGAAAATGAGGGGAGACCTAATAGATAAAGATGCTTGAAATGAACCTATAAGAATCAGATATGAATTTTTAACAATTGCCTAAAAGAAACACTTCTCCCATGAAGTTTGTTTGGTTGTTGTGCATCCTATTCTAGCTTCCACGAATTTGTGGGCAGAAGGAACACCGGCAGATTATTCTGTATTCTAACACCAATCCACTTTACACTATTGAGAAATTAGGTATTGGCTGGTGAAGATTACTGGCATAGATGTTTTATGATTACTGCATGAAACACAGCTAAAGTAAATGAGCAACTTAGTAGAGGGGTGATTCCTGCCTTGCCTTCAGATTTTGACACAGTCGGCAGGCATAGTCCCAGCTAGCATGTATTTCCAGAATTCATCCCTGAGGAGAGTAAGGGCATGAATGGCTGGGTAGCATTCAGATCCGAGCAGAAGACGCAGTGTTCTCACTGAATGCCCATGACACACAAGAGTTTTTAACTATGAGTCCTGCCAACATCTGTCTCTAGGGGCTGTGAGCCTGACCAAGAAATAGTGAATATGCTGCCAAGCCTTCGTTTTCCCAGCATTTCAATCTTACCCTGCTGAATAGGGCAGCCATCATCCATGCCTCAAACCCTCTGTCACATGGAAAAGGTCAAAGACATAGAAATAGGGATCTCAATGCCATCAGAATACTGGAAGTATGGAGACTGGCTTCCTTTGGGGTGCAAATTTCACAGAAATTGCTATAAAAAAGGTGAAGATGTTGAAAGCATCATCTTGGAAATGATTGTAGTTACTAGCCCATGGTAGCTTTTGGTGTTTTTCCCTGTTTTCTCAGGGAAAATAAGAGGCAAATATGCCATTCAATTACTTTTATTAATTGATTAATTCCTCTTCATAGTCATCAACAAAATGGTAGCTGACTGATCCAAAATGCTCTAATAAACACGCAACTTCATTTCCACCTTAAGTTCAGTGCAGCCTGGGCACTGTGTTTGGGCCTAATGCCAAACTAGCTGGGGCAAAGCCCCAAGCACTCCAAGAACTGATGGATCTGTTCTCTTCTGCTCTTGCTATTCCACTTTCTCTGATATCCAAAGAAGATATGAACGATGACAAGTAAATCAATGAGTGATTTCTTCATCAGGTAGCTAGCTAGCTACCTTCATCCTCCAAATTAGTCTCATTATGCCTGCACTAAGGGTTTGCCTGTTAGCCTTTTCTAGTCAAACTGTTATATTTGGAAATTCCCAGAAACCCAGCAATTATCTCCAGGTCAAAGTCCATTTCAGAAAGGTTGCATTTGGTTCCAAGAGGCATAGTTGTCCTATCATGGTTGGAGACAGTAGATACCTACTTGTAAAATGGGCTGCAGATTCACTGCAGCAAAAAAGCAACACTCTCTCGACAAGTCAAACAAACTAGATTAATAGATTGTTAAGCACACACAATAATTTACTTCATTAGAGATTTGCAAATGCTTTGATGGATGTGGCAAACTCAACCCCTCACTTCTTTCCTGCTCCCAGTACTCATTTTCAAATTTTATTATGCCATAGAGAGAGACATTAGTGCATACAGTGGCACTGAAATTTAGTCTCCCTCTGTTAAAAGCAGCCACTTTTCAATTACTGACACAAACTATCATTATTATATAAATATCAGTAAAAATGTTTTTCTCCAATATAAAGGAAAAGGAAGAAACAGGAGGAGAACATTAGTGCCTGTGGATTTTGTTTTAAAACCAAAATATCTCCTCTTTCTTTGCATACATTTGCAAAGATAAGTACTTACAAGAACAGGCCACGAAGAAACTTGTTTATACAATATGTGCAATTAAAAGATGCAAGCAAACATGAAACTTTTTCTTTACAGTAATTCTATGTTGTTTGTATTCTTGTGAGATATATGTGTACAATTGATTTGGTTGCAGGAACTATCACTGTGTGATATTTAATGCATATTTCTCTTTCAGTTGTAGCAAGTCTAATCATCCTACATTTGTCTGGGGCAACCAAAAAAGGAACAGGTATGTAAACTTCAGACATTTTTGTCAGACAATTTATTAGAGACCAAAATATGGATTTGAGCTTGTAGTTTACTTTTGAAATTTTTAGTAGCTCCTTTACTTCCAGTGTCTGCCCTTTGTCCATTTGTTTGGGATATTCACGTGTCTGTACAGACACAAAAATTCCAGGGGTACTCATCAGGCTCAGCCTGACTCTTAACTAAAGACTATAAAATACTCTCAAGTTGAGAAGTCCTGTTTGGGCACTCAGCTACCCACACCTAAAATCTTTTTTCTTGTTGAAGAATAATTAAAAACCTGAAATTTGGTGTCATGGGTACATTTGTTCAGGGGCAGTATAGAAAGAGATTCTTAAAAGCCTTGGATGATCAGTGTGAGGAGAGCCAAGCAGGGAATGCTGCTAAGCACAGTGTGTGTCTGAACCTGTGTCTGAATGCACAGTCCTTGCAGGCCAGAATTCATTTTAGGAAATTAGGCTCCATGTTGTACTCTGCCTGGATACAGACCAGGGCGAAAAAGAAATGCTTTCAGAGTGTAAGTCAGATCTCAGACAGCTAATATCATCCTTGGAAGGTGCTTGTTTTCCTCCATTGATCAAAAGAGGGAGCCTCAAACACCTTTACTCTACACACCGGGAGCTTAAGTTATATGGGACAGTTCTTTGCTTATTAGATACCTCATTCAGAGCAACACCAGTCTAGAACCTACTATCCTTCCTTTTAATATCAGCCTAGATATATTTCCTTCTGAAGAGTCTATCTCATTTTAGCCTACTTGTCAAAGCATGATGCTCGGGAAGGGATCCCTGATTTTCTTCAGCTTGACCTGGCCCAAATGTTTCTCTCCTGTCTCTCTGCCAGAGTGCAGAAAGAAATGCAAGAGATTCACGGCTAGAAAGAAAGCAGTCAAGAAGGCCTGACTCTGCTCTCTGATGATTCACTTAGGAGAAGGAAAGTTCTGGGCTGTGATTCCTGGCCTCAGCACTATTTATTAATTTTACAGCAAACAGTGAGATAAAAATAATCTATGAACCAGATTCCAGGAATTCCCCTGTCTACCTCTGTCCGGTGAATATAGAGTAAATATGCTGCAGATTTAAAACAACTTCTATATACGGTCATAATTCTCTGAGTTATTTCCTTGATTTTGCAATTGATATATTCCTGTATTATGGCATAAAGCTTGCTGATAGAGCACATGCTTGAGCTTTTTGAGATGTATGAGTGGGAAATTCATGCCTTCCAATTCTCAAGCACGTGCTTTCCCTAGAAGGTTATTATTTTAAAAGCAATGTAAATTTATTTCCCCCTAGACATCCAAGCCTCTCCTCTGCTTTGAAAAAAATGTTTTGAGTAAGAATTATAAATTTGTACTCCTAAAGAACCGCCTTCTTTTCCTCTAGATCAGTAATCATACTCAGTTTCAACAGAGAAAGTTTGAGGCCACTGACAGAAAGGGGCTGTTGTAGTCATCCTGTAAGAGAGTTCTAAGTGTCAAGTGGACATAATAATTTGTGAGCTAATTATGTAACGCTTAATGTCATCATTTCACAGAAAAGCAAACTACTTCCGAAGGACAGAGACCAGTGCAGTGTGGAACTTGGACAAAATATGCAGAAGGAGGCATCTTCACTTCTCCAAATTACCCCAACAAGTATCCTCCGGACAGAGAGTGTGTCTACATTATAGAAGGTGATCAAAAGAAGAATCTTTATATTTTACCATCAACTCTATCAAAAAGAATAAGTTTTATTTTATTATATATGAAGAGTAGGTAAAGTCATGGTAAGAAATCTTTTCAAGACACAAGATTTAGAGAACCTCTTGATTTCTATCTTGATATAACTCATAAATTAGTTGAGGTGGTAAGTATACATGACTCAGTAATAAACAGTACAATTTATTTCAGGATATTTAGAAAATGAATAGAACCTAAAATGCTGTAACGTGACAGAAGAATGGATATTTTAAAATGAGTAGTAAAAGAGAACACGGGAAACAAAGAATGTTTTTGAATTTCATGCAAACATTTTAAACTTATCATAACTGAAACAGGGATGACAAGTTTAGCTAGGCAAAATACAGTAAAAGAAGACATACATAAAATATCCATATAGTGAGTGTAAAAATTATTTTCCGTCCAGTTGTTCATAAGAAATGAATATGAAAATAACCCCAACCTACAAAATAAAACTAGAAAAGAATAAACATTAGCACAAAACAGCTCCACGACCTAGTTTTTAAAGAGTAGACAATTGCAGGCATGGAAGTGATGTAGGAAAGGCTAAAGGTGTATTACAACAAATTATGTGATTTTTTTTCATTAGTCTTAGTACAATGGATGTTGGAGGGATTGTTGTAATAATGAATCTGCAGAAAGTAGTAGAGATTAAATCCTGTCAGAACTCAGAAAAGATGAATCAGGTACTGCATAGTAAGTCCCTGGAAGCAATAAGTTTCTTCCATGAGTTGTGAATGCATGCAGAATAAAACAGTGATGGTCTTATATCCATGTTTCACTTAGAGAATTATTAATTAATTTATGATGGAGCCAGGATTTACAGAAATAGTTATTTTATGAAAGATACAGGTAGTACCAAGATATATTTCCAAAGATATATAGCTGATTTAGATTGAATTAGCTGTTCTAGACCCACACACACTATGCACTTGCAGAAAGGCAAAAATCACAGCAGAATGACTGAATTCAACTTCGGTGCTAGATAACTTGACTGAAGTCAGAAGAGGTGATTATAAATAATGTAGCCAAACAAGCTCTTAAAAGAAAATTTATGCTGGTCTGTCTTCTAATATAAGTCTGGAATTTAAGCAGATGTATGGTAAATATTTAAATTCCTTCATAGTTTAGTAATTGGTTTAAAGTAATAATTTTTTTAAAAAGATAAATGTATAGGTTCGAAATGCGCAACTTAGCATTATTTTTTTTCTGGTTACACTTATGTTGCTAGATCCAGGTCTTTTTGCATATATTGATCAAATTATCTGACACTTCTGTGAGATTGGGAAGAAGCAAGCCTGTTTTATCTTCAAAGATCTGAAACACAGGATGTTTTATTATTAAAGATAAAGGGTATAGAAAAAAACCAATCATTTTTGTAAAATTTGGTCCCATATCTCAGGTCATGAGATGTTCCTCCTCACACTATGAAGGTGCCTGAAAGTCCAATATTGCAAAGATTTTATTATAGTAATTAAGTACTTACAAAATTATAGTTAATATACTGAAAGATGGCAAAATACCCTGTTGAAATAATGTGGTTTAAAATACCTAAAAATGAGAATGCCGAAGTACAATTTAAGAGGGAAAGATTTAATCAACCAGCTTATATGATGAAGACGAAACTCCACATTGACAAGTTTAGAGCAATGTATAGGAAAAAGATTAAACTCCACAGACATTTCATCATAATTTCTTAGAAAATTCAATCTTGTGAAAGCCAGTTGAACACAACTTTTTTATGGCACTGATATTTTCTTATTCCCATTCAGCCTAATCCACAGTTTGGATTGCAGCTGGACATTTTAAAACCCACAGTGGAAGTAGTTCTATCAGTACAGAATTTGATGAGAACCATGGACATTGCACAACATTTTCAGCACTGATATTCCCATGTCTATTTCTGTCTCCTAAAAAAAGTCAGGAATAGCCATGTCTGTCTGGAAAATGTCACAAAAATAAGCAGAGATATAGTAAGCTATTTGAACTATAATATTTTAAAATGTGGCAAATTTCAAAAAAAAAAGGCAAAAGAACTACTGAGGGTCAAAAAAATTTTTTTTTGTAATGAGAATAAATTATTTGTCTATTTTTATTCCTTTTGCAATATATAAAAATGGCAGAAAAGAATAAAGAAGGCCAGCAAGTATAAACTTTCCTGCAAATCTTTTGTATTCTGTGGAACTCATTGTCATAAGACACTGAGGTTAAAGGGTTGCAAAAAAAAATATTAATTATTTTACTGATAGCAATGCTTTTGAGATCAGATAACAATCTACGTAAATTGTGGATAATCCTGGCTAATGGAGGACATAAATATTTTAGAGTACGACAGAAACATCTACCTATGCATTTTATTTCAATATATTTATTATTGAAATTCTAATATACTTCAATAGCTTCTGAATCCTGTTGAATGCCAAGTACCAAACTGGAGGGACTTTTGATATGTTCTATAGTATCATCCCCCCATCGCTATCTCCTCGTTGTATGTCTCAGGGAGTTCAGCATACCAGGACTGTATATACTATACTGAAAGCTGTATGATATGAGTATAAATATATATATTAATCAGTAGGTTCTTTCCTGGCTGCTTGCATTCATTCCTTCATTTATTCGTTATCAAACATAGTCTTAGGGCAAATTCAAACACAATTCCTAGTGACTTTAGTGGTCTTTACTGAGGACTCCAGCTTGTAGTGTGTTGTAAAAAATTGAATTTAGTCTCAGTTTTTTTCCTCCACAATGTAGTTCAACTTTTATGCATGCAAGCCTTTTATCATGTCAAAATTACTTTGGTAAAGTACAGGAGCTGGCAAAAGTTGCCATGATCATAGACTGTGAATTTCTAAAACAGAAGAGGATTTCTGACTGCAGAGGCTTCTATCCTAGCAGTCAAAGACATAAGTAAATAAAACAGCTGGAAGTTTCTTAGATTATTTTTCTTTTTCCCTCTCCTTTTTTTTTTTTTTTTTAATTCTGTTTTAATAGTAATGATAACAAACTCGTGAGACAACTAGGAATTTTAAAGTCCAGGTTAAATGCCTTTGTAAAAGAAATCCTTTAGGTCGTGTAGAAATCATGGACTCTTTACAAAAATTGTTATGCTATAGAGGAGTGTCACAAGTGAGGCTAGGGGGAGGGGGGTACAACTCCCAAAGGAGCTTCTGATGAATCCCATCTGCTTTTCAAAATGCAGTGAGAATTTGTTGGTTTTGTTTGGCTTTTTGTTTTTTTTTTCTTTCAGTCTTATTTGGCATATAGAAAACATAAAAAATGAGCTGAGAATATCTGGCCAAATTTCACCCTTATTTTGCATATTCATGAGTCTAACCTGACAAAATTCACAGCTGCCCAGAACAATCACAGCAGTGACAGCATTAGCCTTTGCCAGATGCAGAACGTTTGACATGCGTGCTATAAAGGGAAATTTGTACAAGAGATTTTGTAGGAGCAAAGGCTTTTATTTGTATTAAAATATTTGGGGAGTGGGATAGCCATACTTTACACACTGTGATTTGAGAATTGGTTTAACAATCCTGTAAGTGAAATACCTGTAAAATTTTAGCCCTTCTTCAGCTTTTAATAATTAAGTGCTTATTTATAAATATAGTTATGGACTAGAATTGCTTTACAGAGATGTGAAATAAATCTTCCACTTTACATGTTTGTGAACATATAGAGTTATCACTCTTGAAGGTCTCATGTTCCCACAAAAGACCATTAAACTCTTTCATTCTAGATATTTCACAGGTGTTAGGAAATGGTTGTGTTATCACTGAATGAAAAACCTCTGCTCAAAGTGTTTTTGTATTTCACAGTGATTTTTGTGTTCAAAAAGTTTTCATCAAAACAATGAAAGAATCTTCTTTTAAAATGAAGACAAGTGTAGTTTTCTTATCAATAATAGCAGGACAACCAGAAGGAATGAGGATTATTGAAACTGTTATTAGGGTAGCAGCTCATAGAGATGGCAGTAGGTGTTGAGTTCAGTTTCTCATTTCCATGCAGTGTGGCAAATTGAAACAGATTTTTTCACTTAACTTCAGCTGTCACTTACAGAGACTTAGAGGCTGATCAGAATTAAAACCTTAATTGTGTAGTTTTGCTGCAACTGTTCTACTGCAAGCTGGAACCCCATGACTTTTTTTCATTGTATGTAAGATCTCAAGACAGCACTTGAATAAGATAATTAGATGAAAAATATGACAAGACATGCAAGCATTAAGTAGGTCTTTCCCTGGCATTAAACATTTTCGAAGAAAGATAATCAGAAGTTAAATACGGAAATTATGAGATTTGAAATTGAGTCATTTTATGAGAAAACATATTATTCAATATATTTCATTTGGAGCTGGCAACGACTTTTCCTGACATCGTAGCCACAGAAGAAGTTCTGAAGATGTGGATGGGCTTTACCTGTGAATTAGGATACCAGAAATGACCACTTCATCCCTCCTTTTCTGATTAGATGGCCAAATGCCAATCCAGTCTGGAAGATTTGCATATTCTGGATTTATTTTTTTATTTTTCTGTCAAACATTATTATTAGTGAATATTCTGGACTTGTTCCAATTTTATTTCTGTAAGTTTTACTGTGACCTCATTTGCACACACTTTATTGCAAAAGCTGTGGCACAAGATGTGCATTTAAACAATAGCTGCTTGTCCTACCTTGCATTTAGCAAAGAAATTGCTCATTAAAGCCAGAGTATAAGTATGAAATTATACCATTTTTGCTAAAAGGAACTTAAAGTTGAGAATTTGAATTATGTGTTTTCATCCCTTATGGTCATTTCTAGGAAGTTTTGATTGATTTTGTGTCTTATGTAGATTATTGCAAATAAAACACTTAACCATTAGCTAAGTATGAAGCACAAGATGAAAAACAGAGGAGCATTTAAAAGCACCTGATGAAAAGGTCATGGATGCATGTGTTGCACCCTGGAGTTACATATAGTTATGGAAACGTGAAATATTCCTACTGGCATGGCCAAAATGGTGCCAGAATGTAACTTTACATTTAAGGAGTGTGAACGGGCAGTGGTCCAGCCCTCAAACTCAGTCTCCAGCCTTGTTTTATTCCCAGTGGACCAGTGCTGCTAATGCTAATTCAATGCTCCATTCTTAAAGTGAAGTAGCCTCTACTCATGGGATCTTCAGGGAACAGTGGAAGCTCCTGAGCCCTCCTTGAGCTGATGTGATTCTCTCCGATCTTTTAGCAAGATCTGAGCTTCACCAGGAAAAGCCTTATCTTGGCTTTGTCAAAAAATAAATAAAAGCAGAATAGTATAAACTATCGTAATATTCTGATCATAAAACTGGTTGATTCAGTTTTATGATCAGAAAGCTACATGGAGATTCAGAAATTCAGACTTTACTTTTATAAGTCTTTTTGTACTTTCAAAGTGGTTTCTTTTCCAAAGACTGTGAATTTGGTGCAATTATGTGCAAAACATAAACCTTTGCTTTTGTTATTGAATTTGTATGGGCACAAAGATTACAAATTTCCTGTAAATTGGTATAAATAATGACAATACTTCCCTGAATGCGAATTTCTTCAAATTGAGAACAGTAGCAAAGGTTTTTTTCTTATGTTAAATTACATGTTTCAACAAATATCAACTATCCAATAATATTAACATTGTAAGTTAAGCTGCTAAAATAAGCTTTCTTTTCAAATAATGTGTTTTATTAACTGACTTCTTTAATGCTTATTATAAAATGAGACTGTATTTATTTACATGAAATAGTTGTAAAAGGGATCTGACTATGTGCTCTTATGTAAAGATTTCAAAATTTACCTAATGTCTTCTTACTCAATTAATTTTAAATAGTCTCTCTTCTTCCGTGAGTAATGAGTTCGTACCAAAAGCTTCATTTTAAAACATTTCAAAATAGTAAAAAGATATAGATTCTGGTCACCCTGAGAGTTTTCTTGTTACTCTTGAGGAAAGAAATGTAGATATACTGACTCCTGGAGTGGCAGCAGCTTCCATGCTAAGCTCGTGCACTCGGCATGGAGTTTGATCTTGCGTGTTTTCATGAGAAAAGAATGGTAACTCCGGCAAAGCTCAGAGCAACACAAACCTCCTTTGGTATGTGTAAAGTGTAGGACATGACCCCATGAGATGCACGTGGGCAATGACACAACAAATCCTGGTCTGAGCAGAAGGCTTTGTCAGCGAAAGCCTCCAACGCACCATGCTCTAGACACAGAAGGCATGCAGTTTTTGCTATGGACAGGATTAAGCGTAGAAAACAGTGCACCTCTAGGAGGTTGCCACTGATAAAATGTATCAATCAAACCATGACTTTTTTCCTCCTTTTAAGAAAATACTATACTTCTACTGGTTACATTTTTCACTTTATACAGGAGATGCCAGGGAATATTTGTTTTAGAGATCATTCTGACTGTCTCAAGACTTAGTACCTATCATTAAAGATGGATTTTTTTAATGTCTAATTAAGTGATCACTATGAAGTTTCCTCAAGGTTTTCAGTATATCATTTGCTCTTCAATTATCATCCTTATCTAGTTCTTTCTTAAGCAAGAATTCCCTGCATTTAAGTTTCCAATGAGATGATAGATAATTCTGAGTATAAGCAATTACAATCCAGTTTGTCATTGACCGCAATACATATAGAAACATAATCCGCCCCTCCTGTAGTACAGTTCTGATCAGCCTTTTCTTCATCATCTTTGTCAGTACCAGCTATAAAAAAAAGCATTCTGATTAACACCCCTCCCCCAAATATAAGAGAAAAAATATTTTTCTAAATATGTAAGTTTCTTAGAAACATTTTATGCTTGAAGAAATTGTTCATTACTATATTTTTCTTTTCATCATAGATATCTCTCTTAGCTTTACTAAGCACTGCTGTCAAGAGTACTTTTTTTAAAGGAGAACAATAGACAAATACCCTGACAGTGCGAAATCTATAAAAAATACAGATGTACTAATTTTCAAACAAGTTTTTAAGCAAAAAGTTAAGATGCATAAAAAATTGATGTCTCTGGTTTTCTTCAGTTTTACTTTAGTTTTGAAGGGTCTTGGGTTAGAAAATAATAATATGATTTTCCTTTTGTCTCTAGCTGCTCCTAGACAATGCATTGAACTACACTTTGATGAAAAGTATTCCATAGAGCCTTCTTGGGAGTGTAAATTTGACCACATTGAAGTACGAGATGGACCTTTTGGCTTTTCCCCAATCCTTGGACGTTTCTGTGGACAGCAAAATCCACCTATGATAAAATCCAGTGGCAGATTCCTGTGGATTAAATTTTTTGCTGATGCTGAACTGGAATCTATTGGGTTTTCTGCTCGGTATAATTTTACACCTGGTAAGTACAAACCATCACATTTTTAATGGAAAAAGCTTATCATTGTAACTTTTCTAACGATGTATAATCTTGCTGTTGAATAATATCTTTAGCTGAGACTTTGTTTATTATCAAGGAAAGTATTCATAGATAGGAAATTAATAGAAGTCATACATATCTTTTGGATAACAAGTAAGGCTCATTCAAGGAAAAGATTTTCAGATTCTGCAGTTTGAAAAAGTATTATTTTCAAGTGAATGCTCTTACAGAAAGTCATTCAAAATGTTTCATGGGAAGTTTAGTGTTTTATGCTTGACTGCTACACTGTACAGCTTTTCTTTCAAAAAGATCATTGATAAAGTATTCTAATAAAAAAATGTAATTATCTCAGAAAACTCCATCATTGCTTTTCCACTTCACCAATCATTTCCCAAGCTGAGGAGTAGAATAGTTCTCCTTTCTCAATAAAGCAGACTATTACAAGTATTACCAGAGGATGAGTGAGGTTCAAATAGTAACATGCATTAAATATTTTTCTAAAATGGGTTTAAATCTTAATTGTAACTGTACAAGTATCCTTGTCACTGCTTAAATTTAATTCATTAAAGTAAAACAAAATTCATAGTCATACTTTCCATTAATTTGCCTGCTTCCCCACTTATTAACAAAAGATTGCTGATTTAAAATTTCTTCTTTGGCTGCAGCTCCACTATACTGCACTGCAACTGCACTGCTGGATGTGACGTAGTTCTGCTGCTTCTTATGTATTGACTGATGAGTCATACTTTAATATAGCTCACTCTAAAGCACTGTAATTATTATGTAATTTTGTCAGTTATGTCACTATTGTTTCAGCTAAATTGTTGTATTAGGTTGAACAATATTCTGTAGAATACCACCTAAAATTAGCAGACCCAAAATTCTTCCTTAATTATTCCAGTAGCATCATAGAAGATGGGAGGTCTACATGCTCTACATTGTTCTTTCTGGTTTTCTTTCATTAATGCAAGGAAAATAGTTATAAAACTAACAAGCACAGTTAAATTTTCTTTCAAGTCAAAGATACTGTTTTGCAGTGGTTAAACATATTTAGAAGGTTCAAATAGCAACAGAAGAGAGAATTTCTCTATCAAATTATCTGATATGTCTATGTATCTATTGTAAATTCAAAGACAACGGATAAAATTTAGTTTTAATCATGCATATCCACTCTGAAAAGTGAGTTAAATTTTTATCTCTCATTTACCATGTGTCTGTAGGCTTTTGCCATTTCCTCACCCTGTGCCATAAGTTCTTTGCTCTAGATTTCTTGACCTTTTTCTTTCCAAAGTGTTGTGCATTATGGTTGAAAAGATATTAACAGCACAATCTGCAACTTAGTCTGTCTAGAAAACTTTCAAGTAAAAGACAATTTCATGGATCGTGTTTTATCCTCATTCCTTTTCTACTGATGTAAGGAGAATTTCTACGCAAAGATCAATGCTGGTAAATTGGTACAGAAGGATAAATTATTCTAGACTTCAGATGGAATAGCAATATCTTTTTTCTTCCTTGTTTCTTTCTTTTTTTCCCCTCCATACATTTCAGTAGAAAGCTCTGCAAGTAGTAGGGACTTTCTAGGATTATTGGCCAAAATGTGGATATGATTAGTCTGACAAGTGCAAAACAGCACTGCTGCCTCCTTGATCACTGGTAAGAGAAAACACTTCATATTCCACACTATTACTTGGACAGTCTTTTATTATGCAGATATGGATAAGGTATGACATTTTGAGATCTATCCTCCTTATGTGTGCGCTGGGAGGGGATCCTGCCAACTCATAAAACAGAATGATGGCTTTCGAGATTGTACAAGTGAGTAGCACAGACAGGAGTCCACTCCAGAGAACAACCGAGCAGCATGGAGAGGACTCCAACACAGAAATTACCACTTAAACCACCTAGACCCAGCTTAGGTAGTGACAACTCAAAAAATTAAACTATGAACAACGGAGAGAGCAGAAGAAAATTTTCGGTTAACCTCTCTTTAAAGATCTTGAAGAAAATTATCCAAAGCAAAGACTCATTTGGAAACTATTGCTGTCTTGAGCAGCTGAATGCTCAAGGGAGATGTGGTTTTTGTTGCCACTCATCTCACTTGTCGAAAGCAGGACACTCTTCCTAACTGCAACCTGCAGAGGAGGCTTTCTTCATCCAGAGAAAAGTGCAACACAATCTCTGAGGGCCCCACCTACCTCTGACGTGTCTCTCATCTGCCTTTTTTGCATTTGAGATCTTAATGGAGGATAAAGAGATGTGATGTTAAATGTGTGGGTGTGTGCCAAGATTTAAAAAAAAAAAGTAAATTTGACTAAATTGAAGCTGCAAACGTTTATGGTTATTTGAACAGTACCCGGAAAAACAGAGAAAGAAATTATTTACTATGTCTCCAGGGTGTATAAAAACAGCTAAGCGGATGAAGTTGGAAAAAAGATCAATTAAGGTATCATGAAAAATGTTGCAATGAAAATTTCTTAGTCTGTGCAAATGGAAAGAGTCCTATACCCTAAGGCATTTTAAAACTAGTTGCGACTAAGTCCTATTAAAGAAATTACATAGAAAAATCCTAAGGGATAGGCTAATAATTTGCAATTACTAGAACTTTTCTGTCCAATAATTTCTTTGACTACTTGGTATTGAAATGGTTGGAAATCCATCCACCAATGCAAAAGTCCAGTAGGGTCTGGGGTTTCAGAAACAATGTAACTCTTTTGGCATACATTCTTTTCATTTTAAATAAACCCTTTTTCCGAGGTCTTTTCAGCACTCTAAAATGTGAGATCTTGCAGAAGAAAAATCTTTGGTAACAAAATCAGAGTTACACATATAACCAACACAAACACACCCAGAAACTGGTAAAGCTACTGAAAGTTTTGCAAAAAAAGTTCCTTATTAAGAGTATAATTTAGGCTTTCATTTTTGTCATTTAGATGTTGTAGTGTTAAGCAGCATATGGATGAATGAAGTTGCACATATGGTATAAAAATAGACTACTTTCAATGTCAAAACTCTGAGCTAATGGAAGAAGTATTAATCTTTTGCATTATTACAGCTAATATCAGTAATAACCAGATGAAATTCGATGTAAATTTTCAAACATTTTGTGTAAATGAAAGTTTATAAGCAAATGAAAGCTTATTTGTTATATACTATTTCAATTTTATTTTTTATTTTTAAATTCTGATTAACTGTGTTAATTTCAAAACAGAACCAGCTGAACCTATGAGACCTTCATAAATGTATACAAACATTTTTATTGGGTTGTTTCTTTTTAAGGAAATCTGATGTATGAGAGAAATACATATCAGGCTACAGTATTTTCAGGTTGGCCTGGTTCATTTTGAATACATTTGTGATTGGCTAGGGAAAGACCCATGAGACAAGTCAAAGGATAATTCATTCTTGCACTTGTCTGCTCATTCTTTGGGCCATTGAAAAGCCTACACCTGAAACGTCATTTCACAGTTCTGGGTCCTTTGACTCAATCTACTACACTCATTTTTCCTAAAAAGGTTTGTCTCAAGACCGTCTTCCAAAGTGGTGTTGAATCACCGTTTTGTGTAGAAAAATTCCAGTACTACTTCAAATTATTGACAACCCTTCTTTAAAAAGAGTCATTTTTTCAGTACAGACAAGGATTCAGGCAGACACAGGCTATGTTTATTTGATCTTTCTTGCTCAGCTAGAATAATCAGATTTCTGTTTATCCTGGTCCCTGATTTTGCAGGACAGTGGCTTAAGATAGCACATCATTACTTTCAGTTCCTTCACTTAGTAGAAGCCATCTGTGTTTTTATTTAGCCTCATTAATATAAACGTCAGTCAGTGATGTTTTCTATTCAACTGCCTGATAATGGAAAAAGAAAAAAAGATTTATAATCCCGTGTCCCAAAAAGAGTAATATGAAACACTTTCTAACTAGAGTAACAGTACTTTTACATTCCCATTGCCGTGAATGTCAGAGTAATAGAATTATTATGTCATCTATCTTGAGGGAAAAAAATAAAAAAACAACCCAAATTCTTCCTCGTTGGGGAATTTGCATATTTTAGAACTCATGAAAAATTTACTGTGAATTTATTAAGCTCAATCACAGTTCTAAAGAACTTAGATAAAATATTATCAAATCCTATTTTGCTGTCTAATGTCTGTGTTCTGCCTTGAGTGTATTTAAGCAGGGGATATTTCCCAGGCACCTGGGAGACCTGAATATCCATGTAAGCTTGCTCACTTCCTTGTACTTATTTGTTTTCTTTTCTGAACCTGGTCTGATTGCTTCTAATTTAGTGTCAGCAATGACAATCACTTTTTACCGACTTGAAATCCAGTTAAGTTTTCTGAGAAACAACAAACAATGCCAGAGCCATTCAACTTTGAACGAGACAATGTTTTTCCTTTGGGATCAGAGTTGGTTTGAAAGTATGAGAAATTACTCATTATAACTCTCCATTTAAACTTTGGAGACAGAACCACGTGATGTCAAAAAAAAACCCCAAAAACCAGAAATCATGATTCTGTTTTATTTATCAAGATATCTAGCCACCAGCACTTCAAATTTTTATAAACAGCTTCCTTGAGTTATGAACTTCTAGTGTGTTCATACAAGTGCACTTCATAAAATTCAGGCACTTCATTGATATTTACAAGGCACTAGGTCATCTGGTTTTGGGAAAGGGAAGGAATTTCTCTCTTGTACAATGATGCATTACATTGAAAATCATGATCACAAGTTTATATTAAATTTCAAGTGAAAAATAATTCCTTATGTGGAGCAAATGAGTATCTAAAAGGTCTGATGGGATTCTCAGATCCCACATTATGTCTTGCCATCACATAGTTGTATGTTTCTTTTGACAATACCCAAAAGGCAAATACAGAACTTCCTAGTTTAGAAATCCCTGCATGCTGGGAGTATCGTATTACCAACAGAAAGAAGCTGAACACTGAAGTTCCTACTCTGTTGAACTTTGATGTAAAAACAATAGCAAGAGAAATATAAGATACATTTTTAAGTATTTCTAGCACTGGAGTAAAGAAAAATGACAACTTAACTAGGGACACTTGCAGCTTCCCCTGCCATCAGTACTACCCCTGTTCTCTACAAAAATCTCTTCCCTGCATTCATTCCATAGTAAGCGGGACACAGACTTCTAGAGAAGTTTTACTAGGATATTCTATAGCACTGCAGGTACAAATAATCGTATTCCACCTCCACAGGAAACACCTTTCTTCATTTGTAGGTGACCTTGTCAATAATGGTGATTATGATGTTGCAATGATAAACATTATTTTCAGAGGAATCTCATTTCTCTGACAAAAAGTCTGTATTTTCGGAGCACCTGTGAGGGATCTTTAGGAAGCTTAGATGTACATTCAAAATTAGTCCTAGAAAACCAACATTTTTAGATTAAGCTGCATTTTCACAATATTGTTGTCATTCTATAAATATATAAAAATTGTTACAGCACAATTAAATCTAACTCTTAGAAGCAGCAGAGGATTTTCCTTAAATATAGTCTTTTTCTTATCCTCTTTTCCCTAAGGATAAACTTTTGGCTTTATGTAAATACTATGCTGAGTTAGCTTAACCTTAGGTCTGATATAAAGTGATTACCCTTTGCTTTAAACACTTATAAAATGAGGAAATAACCAGTGGGCCCTGGACATTTGTTTTCCTTATTAATTCTTGATTTCTCTGTAATGTTTGTGAAGCACTTGGAAATGGCATATCAGGGAGGATAATATGGACTCTGTACTGAATAGAAAGTCTGGGTAGTCATCTTCCACAAGTGCTTAGAAACAACTTATTTACAATGAGAATTTTCACTACCCACATTCAGAACAGCACCTCCAAAACCTGTTGTTAAGTGTTACTTGGTAGTTCTCATTCAAACATTACAGTATTAACTTCCTCAGAGGAAAAAATTAGAAACTTCTTGTCTCATATGTAATGAATAAGGAGTTTTTGATTACTCTTCAAAGGTTTTCCAGGTCATCTGATTTTCTCATCTGGCAGATTTTCTAATAGCTCTTACTGGGATGCACTCCTAGGAGGTTGTGTTGTGGTCACATCCTGACAACACTGTTGTTGTCTGCAATAGTTTCTCTTAGTGACTTTGGAAATGTGGATGTCTGGAGAGAGTCTGCTGGCATTGAAGCAATTCTTTTTCTTTACTTATACTTTTCTTAAGTTGTTCAATTTTCATCTTTATGCGTTGCATTGACAGGTTTACAAGGTATTACTGGTATAGCCAATAAATCTTAGCAACCACCCCAGTGCTTTTGTCTAATCAGTCTGACTGTGGCCCTTCTGTTAGGCCGAAGAATTATTTTTTAGTGTAGCCACTCAGTTGCAACAAGTTTGATTCTTTAGCTGTCAGTATATGTTAAGTAAAACCCATGTTTATATATCATGTTTTATATAATTTCTTTTCAGTCATCTTTTTGCATAGGTTCAAGTAACTGTGATTGTAGATTTTTTTTGTTATTTTCTAATTTATTTAACGAAGCATTTTTCAATTCTAACAGCAATAAATAATGATCTTTATTGAGATATTTACCTCTCCTTAACAGATTTTTTTACTCTTTGGATAGTGCTTCTAGTTCATTCTCCTTAAAGAAATATACACAAACTCTTGTTAGAGATCACTCGGTTCCCTTTAACTAGTTAACAGGGTTCTTGTCCTATAATTAGTAACCTTGCACACTTAAGTCTTTGGAAAACTGAGTCATGTTTCTGTTTCTCGAATTGAATATTTTTGCAGTATGTAATGCTTAGTAAATTATGAAATGTGTCAGATAAGAAGTAAATCTTCTGTCACCTTTTGTTATGTACGCTCATCTATTGTGTAGCTTTGGTTCATTTTCTAAGGACAGTACTCATATTTTTGTAAAGAGCACACTCCAGAGAATCTCTTTTGCTTACCAGTATTGAGATGAATGTTATTGAATATTATTTGTATACTTGTAGTTCTAGTAGGTGTTTGTTGTCATGTTAATATATCTTTTGAGATATTGATGGCTAAGACCTATCTTAATTTGTTTATTGTCTTGTTAAGTAATGCAGACTATGTAATACTTTCAGATATCACACTTGAGCTTCTTTGATGGTCAGGTCTAAAAATGAGATCATGCTTCATTCAACTTTGACACAAATTTTGCTTAACACCTTTTGTGAATAAAGTTAACTTGCCCATTAGAGCATCTATGCCTTTGATCCGTCTTCTCTTTTCCTCCTATTATGTACTAAGATATCAAAGAGTCTGCAATCTTTCCTATCGTACTGCTGTCATGGGGTAGAGAAATACTATCATATAAAATCCTCTTCTTGTGAGAAACAGATTATACAATGATTTCTTTGAGAAGTAGGTGTCATACCTATGGCTAAATTTGGCCAATATATCTATTGCTAGACATGAAACTCATGGAAAAATCAAGACTGTGAATCAAGCTTTATGAACATCCCAGCTTAGTTCTATTTGTTTTTTCCTTTTTTTTCTCTTTCTCTCTCTCTCTGTACCATTATAGCCTATCTCAAGCTACTGACAACTTCCTTTTACCTTATATGCTTTTATCTTATACATACACTATGGAGATGCAAACAAACCTCCTCTCAATGACATTGACTGATGTTGTCTATGCAACAAGGTGTGTTGTCCTAAAAATTATTATGACAAATTGAGGCAGTGAGAAGTTAAAAATTTTAAGTCTTATTTTAAAAGAATTCAATTTTCAATATAATTGGGTTCATGCAAGAGTCACATGCTCATTGTGGCTGTTGTGTAATATTTGTCATTGCTGAGTAGATTAAATGTGAGGTTTTATCTTTATAATATTAATTCACATTAGATAGAGATATACCTAATGTTTTATTTGGGAAAATCAACAAGTCTTGCACTT